>MQTX01000082.1:0-148210 GCA_009735665.1 Angiostrongylus cantonensis | reverse complement strand
ATCAAGTAATTCTTCGTATTCTTGTTGAGCAAATGCGAGGTGTTATTATTATTCTTTATTCACAAATAAGCTGACGTTTCGGCGGACTTCGCCTTCTTCTTCAGTCCTTCCTTCAACGCCTCCTATTATTGATAATAATAACACCTCGCGTTTGCTCAACAAGAATACGAAGAAAAAGAAAATGTGATCCTGAATTCGGCTGCATATCATGATTGCTGGTGGGCAGCCGACGCAGGCACAGCCATTTTACATCTCACAGGTAACGGAGTGCTGCAGTCGTCAGCCATATGCGACTCTGAACGATTGTTCTTCCTCGGTGGAAGACAGGTGGAAAAAGCGGTGGGTTTTTTCGAGAAGCCGTAGATCTTGCAATTATCGATCAGATTTTCATCTTTCTGCTTGTGCTGTTGAAGTGTTTGACCTAATAAGTTGCGTATTGGTGTACCCTTCCAGGCTCTGAAGAAGGCGATTCAGCCGAAACGTCAGCTACGATTGTGTTGTATGTGTGTTATTGCACGACAATAAACGTATGCTGTTTAACAACTTCGCGATTGCGAATGAGAAAGAAAACGATGAATTCATTGTTCAATGCCAAGGTTAATAGAAAGTCGATCCTGGGTATTCTCACAGGTAAATTAGCAACTAATTTCGCGACTATTAGAAAATGGAGTTGGTCGACAAAGCAGAGGAACTGAACTGTAGAGGAAGCAGGCGCAATGGTAACCTCACTGTACTGCTCTATACACGGTCAATTTTAAGTAACAGTAATCCCGGCAGGTTAAGCACTGTTCTATACGTTTAACAGATTAGTCTGCTTTCGTAATAGAGGTTTGTTTCCAAGAATTTCTGAGCGACTAATTATTTACTGCTGTATGTCACTGGATATTTGCTAAAACAACGGTAAAAATAGGGGAAAAGAAAGAACTATAAATACGTCCACTCACCCGTAAACGTTCCATACCCGAATATTGATAATGAGAATAATATACTTGGAACCTGAAATAGAAAACAAAAAAGAACGAAAGGCAAAAACAACAAATCGCGAACAGAAACAGAATTACAACCTCAATGATGCTGAGATATTTGCAAAACTTGGGTCCCAGACAAGATTCGCGCCACCGATTACCTTCTCCGGGGGTTCACTTGTAGCCCACTGCACCAAATAGGTCCTTGTTTTGCCTTTCTCTCAACCAGTTTTTCACCCCAATATCTCAGCATCATTCTGTTTGTATTTCACACAGAACCCTACCGTGAAGAAATAATAGGTAGCAAATAAAAAGTTGGACCTTGTGGACCATAACTACAATTCAAGTGTTCAACGAGTTCATGCTACATCTATAGAAGTACTTGGGACGTTCCCAGAAGCGGTGCTTCTCTTAGGGCTCAGTAGTATCCAGAAAATCAAGATGATATATTTGCTGGACTCGCATGATTTATAGCTTTCGCAGATGCTTGGGGCAACCGTGGGTACATACGTAGGTGTCCTTACGCGTGTGCGGATTGTCCACGGTACGGTTTGGCTGCGAAAAACTGAAATTAATTGGTCCGCAAGCCCCATAGGAGGTGCTCCGGGAAATCATGTCCTACTTATAGGCACCCCTTCCATCCGGCCGTCTGAAATTTTAGAAACCTTGAAGATATAGCATAGGAGAACACCAGCTTTCACGACGAAGCTCAACAGGCTACTCATGGTTAATATTCATGCAAAAGTAACAGAAAATAGGTGCAATTAATGGAAGTGGATGCTTCTGATGTTTAATGACTGACCCAAGCCCATTGGACAGTTCTGACCCGCAACGGAGTTGAAAATGGTTTTAATGATGGTGGTCCAAGCTAATCAATACTTCATGATGGAATCAATAATACAGTCCCAATTGGCAAAAACAGTTTAATATCGTTATAAAGAAATAACAGCGTATCCGCTACTCCATTTGTGGTAAAGCCGACGAAGAAACAACGGTATATTCACGGAGATGAGTAAATTCGTCTCAATAACTGACTTTTTTTGCAAGTTATAACGTGAAGAAAACAGCTTTTCTGGCATTTTGTAGGCAGACGCAACACCTATGATGTGCTTCCTATGCTATGAGCTTTCGAGTTTTATGGAAGAAGTGTCCCAAAAGAGCATGGAACGCTAAAAGAAACAACAAGAAATGAAACTCATAGAGTCGTCAGCCATATGCGACTCTGAGCGGCTGTTCTTCCTCAGTGGAAGAGAGGTGAAAAAAGCGGCTCTGAAGAAGGCGCTTCTGCCAAAACGTCAGCTACGATTGCGTTGTATGTGTGCTGTTGTATGGAAGTAAACGTATGCTGCTTAACAACCTCGCGATTGCTAAGAGAGAAAACGACGAATTCATAATTCAATGCCGAAGTTAATAGAAAGTCGATCCTGAGTACTATTACAAAATGTATAGAATTCAATGCGCAAGATCAGAAGTCTATCTAGTCGCTTTCTTTCCCCCAAAAAGATCATAACTTGAAAGTGGACTTCTAGGAAGAGAACACTTACAATCCATATAACGGCAATGATTAGCATAACCCGTTGTGATGTACGCCAATTACGGTAAGTGGCCGGATGCTTCACAGAACAATATCTGAAATGGCAGCATAGATTGTACTGTATACGAAGTAATATTACTATCATTATTACAACGCTAACCCTTTTCCCACGATGTAACCTTTTTGTTTACTGCCTATCACAATTTTTCATGGCACGGTACTATGTGTGATACAACCACAATAAAAGCGCGTGTGGCGCAGTGGTCTGAGGCACCCTACAATACACACGTGGAATCGATCCATGCGCCCATGGCCCATCAAGCTTTCCATCTATCCAGGGTCGACAAACTAGTGCCAGACTTGTCTGAGAGGATGGTAACACCGGCTCAATGCACCGGTAGGCGCTACTACAAGTCATTATAAAAGCCAGATATGCATTCATTTCCTTCCAACGATGCTTAATGATGTCGAACGCATGACGCATCCCTCCGTGTTTGATCAACGCTGAGAGGTTTTAGCTTTTATTCTAAGAGTAGGTAAAACGAATCACAATATGGTTTCAGACTTACATAAAGATCTACGACTAACAAAAGATGAAGTAATAGTAGGTGTATTACTGAAAACATGTACGCCATTAAACATCACATACGTTCAGATTCAAATGAGACCTCAATCAATAGCTATATTTTGCATGGCGACAGTATTTTTTCGAGCCACGGTTTGTGCTTGCTTAAATATTTTATAATTCACTTGCCTATCAATGGTAATGCCAAGTACTGTATAGATGGATGCAAGACAGACGATGTAATCGACGGAAAGCCATAAATCGCACAGAAACGCACCGAATGCCCAACGATTATCGTGTAAGAAGAAATGCGTGTACACCGGTATACCTTCCAATCCAATTACCTGGAAAAAGAAACCTTCGATATCAATCGATAACGCAAAAATACATCTACGACTATTTTGACGCTTCACTTAGCTCAAGAATTTCGATTACGCTTGCAATGGATGCCATAGCTCGTCATTGTAATTTCTTGTCGTTTAGCACAAAGCGTAATATAATACATTAAATAGATAATATACTAACACTCTCGATTTTGATATAAAAGCCACTATCCTCGCACAGAATGCCCAAACACCAACGCGCAAAATTCTTGAGGCTTTTGGATAAATCTCAGGAACCCTAAAATGAGAAGATGGGAAGAATGCCCAGAGGTCACACATGACCTGGCTCCGTACCTTCGCATCAACTTTTCGTGTGGGGTGGTGCTGTCAATCATTAACGATATGCGACTGTAATCAGTTGTTCGGGCGCGTGTGGCGCAGTGGTTGGAGGCGCCACTGAGAGAGCTTTATCCTTTATCCTTTAATCAGTTGTTCTATTCTTCCTTAGTGGAAAGCACGTAAAAACGGTGGAATTTTCGAGAAGCTGTTGATTATGTGATTCCCACACAGATTTTCACCTTTCTGTCTGTGTTATCGAAGCGTTTGGCCTAGTAAAATGCGTATCAAAAAAAAATCTTTCAAGCTCTAAAGATGGCGATGTTGCCGAAACATCAGCTGCAATTGTGTTGTATGTATTTTTGAACGGAAGTAAACGAATGCTCTATGAAAACCTTAAGATTGCTGAGACAGAAATCGATGTATTTATAATCATTGTTTGTTTTCAAAAAAAAAACAAGCCAGTCCATAAAGGCTGAAAATTAGCCGTCGTCCACTCCACAAATGACCCGAGATTAGTTGTCGCGAGAGTGCTAAATAAGATTTGGAATATAATGGAATATCCCAGAATATTTAAAACTTTAGCTTGTTTCTGTGTCTGCTATACAATGCACTTTTTCGCCAGCATTTTTCATTTTTCCTTCCTATCAAATCGAGCTGGTCAAACTACTTTCCAACTTAATCAATAACTATGAGAAACATATAAATTCTTTATATTCCTCCCATAGAGTTCTGCCTTACATTTACATGAAAGAAATTTCAAAGAATTAACAATATAATTACATTAAAAACGAAGAAATACGCGCCCGATTTGTAAAACGACGAAAATTCTACTAATTGAAGTCAGCAATTATTGTAAAAGTAGGTGTAATTATAGTGTTATAGTAGTAAGAGCACGTATAGTTCATCGCTTAAGTGCTTGCAATGCATATAGTATTGTCGGTTGGATCTGGCACCCCTGATACACCAAGTTCCCCTTCCTTCCAAGTTTGGCGAATTGATCCTGGACATGTCTGGAAGGGAGGATAGAATTTACGTAGTTGATAGATCGGATAGGTCTCTGATAGCCGTTATATGTGCTAAATATGGATTCAACTGCTGCTATAATTCTACGAATTGGGTCGAATGCACAACGTAACCCTAAAGGACTAATCAAAACCAAACGCTTTATTTCTATCTTCACCCTTCGTAGTGCTAAAAAAACGTTGAAAAATGAACAACAAATGAAAGACAAGCAGGAAAAAGACTTTGCGTACGTCTACTTCCTTTGCTTTTTCTTTCATACTTTCCTCTTAACTACTTGGATTATCCAATTCTCACCCTTTCGGATTTCTTATTTTCTTTCCTTTTCTACGTCATTAGAAGCGCTTTCTTGACTTTTAATTTGTCAGAGTGATGCCCTTCCATTCGATAAATTATTTAACAACCACTTTTTCTTCAATCGTCTGGCATTGGTCAACTTTGCCTCGTTGTCAATTATCCATGAAAGTGAAACACTTCTCACATGCCATCTTAAGGAAAGAATCTCCGTTTTGAACAGAAACAAACATAATACAGCGAAGAGTTTCTTCTTTACTCGAAGATTTTCTGATATAATTAGAACCAAAAGTTGAAGTAAAGAAAAAGAAAATAGAAAGAAAGGATGAAATCAGTAATTAGTGCTTAGATAATAGAGTATACTTAAAACTTAGGATACAGTGGAATAAGGGAACAATTTTGACCAACGTAGAGTTCTCGTCGCCAAATCGCTGCCTATTGGTAGGTCATGAGAGTCGCTCCGGTTCTGAAAGAACACTAAGGTCGTTCTGGGCGAATTTAAAGCAGTAAATCTGCTTTAAATCCGCAAGGACTGTGACTGCCTGCCGTGAAGACTGTGGAACGCTCTGTGAGGTCGAATTTTGACGGAGGTTAGAATCAAATGCAGTGAGCGCTTACCACGCCAGTTGGATAGGATGACATGACAGAATTACCTTTGCCTCCAAATTAGCTTTGCCAGAAGATCGTTAAGTTGCAGGCCGATTCACATCATTATCATGTGCATCATTTTGACCAAATATTTCAATCTAAGATCTTCCATGCACTAAAGCAAACTAACATTCAGATTTAAAAGTCTAATTGAGGTAACTTTCAAGATCTTCTTCCTTATTCATACAGCACATTAGTTTTCAAGGCTAGCCTCCAAATTACCTTTGCCAGAAGATCGTTAGTCGCTGGAGAACTCGGTGAACACTAATAAACTATTCGTTTTAGCCCATTTGTTTGAGTTACCCTTTTTCCTAGTTTTCCGTTAACTTAAAAGGCACGAATCATCTTGCAAGTTATGATACAAAGTCCTTAATTTTCTACTGTTCTTGGCGAAAAGTCAGTCATGGTCAGTAATTAGGTTTCATCATGCCGTAGTTTTAGTCCTTGTTGATCTTGTGGATGAAAAATTTGAACTTCGCTTCCAATTGGGTAACTCACATGGAGCTTACGGCTATTTGTTTTACATAAACATGATTGGAGTTCCTGAGCCATGACGAATGTTTGCATGGACTGGATGTGGGAAATCCAAAAAATAGGACCAATAGGTTGATTGCCCAACGTTCTTATTTCCAGTAATGTTAACATATCGGGTACGAGGGCTTGGAAACGTCGAATGCACATAAATTTTCAGTGCACATAAATTTGGCACTAAACGCAATCAAATAATTTTGCACGATTCCCAGATATGAAACTTCTGTATGGTTGGCTTTTTCTTTTCTTTTCGCAACGTAGTCTAACCAGCAGGTGTGAGAAAAGGTTGTATATGTTACAATGTAATCCGTGTAATTGCTTATTGTCAATGATGCTACTTGGTTAATGATGAAAGCAAACGAGAACTACATAGAATAGGGGTTATTTGAGGTCCAAGGTCAAAACGGACAGATAAAAGACGGATGAGACGGATACTCGGAACTTGTACGCGTGAGGTTTTCTCCCATGGCTTAACATCTTTACCCTCATTCAAACTGAGATGCAGTTCGACATCTCTGTCGGGAAGCTCAATTAAGATTTAGAGTTAAGATATTGTTAAACGATAGCCCACACTAGGAACACCTTTTACTCAAGAACAACAAAAATTGGCCATCATGCCTAAAGTGTGATGATTTCGATTTCTGTCGATTAGGCGGAATCCAATGAGAAGTTGTGATGGTACGAGGCGGCGATGGCTCGAGTTTACGAATAGCCGCTAGAGTTCAACAAGTGCTGCAACAAGTGACAGGAAAATTCTTTTAGCAAAAATCCGAGTCTAGAATGGTACCTTTGTTATACGCTCAAAGATGAGTTTACCTGCAGAACACCTAACATAAAACGACAAAAATGCAAAATATTAGCGGTCTAAGGACTGCATCTGCTTAATTATACGAATGCACAGAGAACGCCTACAACATGAAATATCTTATTCAAACATACGGTAACTGATTAGGTTAAAGAATGCCTGGGTTCCCATTTGAGCAAAGAAAGAAAGGATTGCAGATTTCGGTAATTTGCATCCTCATTCAGATTGCACTCTGTATTCTCATTACGAAAGTAGATGTGGTCTCTTCCTATAGAACAATTTTTGGACGCTACATGGCTGGGTGGACCTCCAAAGCCAAAATTTTTGAAACCAACAAGTTGTACGTAAGCACGTTTTGGTCAGAAAAGTATTGGGTTTCTTACAAAACGAATAACATCAAACCTCGAGTATCTCTTGAACGAACAGAAACATCTCAGGTATGTTTCATATTAATGAGAGAATGCTAACTCTTCTATTTACTGTTTACTATTATTTTTAGATAAGATAGAGATTGAAGTAGAAGCAGTCATGGAAGCCCTTGATAGTCAAGGAGTCCCTACTCAGTACATAAAGATTTTTCGTGAGCTGTACAAAAATTTCACAACCAAGATTTCACCATTCTACAACGATATTAACGTTGACGTCAAAAAAGGAGTTAGGCAAGGCGATACAATCTCGCCAAAATTATTCACCGCCACCCTCCAGAACGTTGTGCAAACATTGGAATGGGATAATATGGGAGTGAAAATAGATGGCGAACAATTACATAATCACAACGTTGCTGAGATATTTGCAAAACACTGGACCGCAGGTGTCTATGGTGGGGAACGAACGCGCTATTGTCCTTTCCTGGGAGTAACGCGCTCACCACTACACCATGCGGGTCCTTCGTTTTGCCCGTCTCTTAGTTACTTCTATCCAGCTTCATTTGTTTGCCGTCGTACCATAGGCTTTTCATAAACTAGGTCTTCTTGCGACTTATGCATAATCCTATCTTTTCTGCCGCTTCATTGATCTCATTCATTTAACGAATATTTGATGGAATTTTTCATCAATATGTATTCCTTTTTTCGTAATCGATAAATGTTAAGACAATGGACAGTTTGTGCTGCCAGCAATCGTCAACGACGCTGGACACGGTGTGGATGTGGCCCGTACAGCAAAATCGAAACCCGAGATTTCGTAGCCTCTCACCGCTCATTTGAAAGCCTGGCGTGATAGATGAGAGCCCTCAGTGTGCTAGGTACTGACGTTTATCTATTTCTGGCTGGGCAATTCTATCTTCCTTGAAGTTCTAACTTAAACTTCCACAGACGTCTCCATATCTTCATTATGATATGGATCCCAGGAAAGCATCTTTTCCACAAGATTCCTTAGATCGGTCTTCCTAGTAATTGACTCGGGCTGGATGTTAGAATTGAAATCGAAAAGAAAGGTGAGAATAAAAAAAAGATCGATCGCTCAATGATTATATAAAAGCCAAATTCGGTATTTTTCATATAAAGTGATGAAGTTCATTATTTCAACCAGTTTGTCAAAAAGGAACTTCAAAGTTAACGAATTCGTAGAAGCTAAGCCATCAATAAATAGTTATTACAGAGCATAATTTACAGAACTGTCAAAAAGTTGGCTACTATTTACATATTTATTTGGGGAAGTCTTTTCTGTATCAATAACATGTAGCACCACAGAGGTCGCGGTGGTAGTGAATTCGTTTAATATGCTGCACTGCTTTCGACCCCGTCCCCTTGCGAACCAATCTTGTCCTATTAACCCTAGGTTGGGAATTTGGTGCCAGGCTTGTCTTGGACCATCCCATATCCTCCAATCCAGAAGGGATTGTTCTTGGATGACAGGAAAATCTGGGAACATCATAATCCATTTATACCAAGATTCCATGGGCAGTCGACCTGAGTAGCATTCAACGACATCCATAAATAAAAGGATAAAGCTCTCGGCGTTGATCAATCCCTGAGGGATGCGCCATGCATTCGACTTCATTGAGCATCGTTGGAGGTGATTGAATGCATATCTGGCCTTTACAATGACTCGCGGTGGCCGGCCGATGTATCGAGCCAGTGCTGCTATCCTCCCAGACAAGTCTGGTACCAATTTGCCGACCCCGGAGGGATGGAAGGCTTGGTGAGCCATGGGCGCATTTTCACGTGCGCGCCGCAGTGGCGCCTCCAACCACTGCGCCACACGCGCCCCAACGACATCCATAAAGAACATAAAGTCCTCAACCAAGTGCTGAACCCATGGGCAAACCTGAATACCATCGTGGTTGATAGATACCAGGAAATGAATACAATGGAAAAATAACTTTAATTATGCTGAGATATTTGCAAAACTCCGGACCGCAGGTGTCTGCGGTGGGGAACGCACGCACTATTGTCCTTTCCGGGGAATGACGCGTTCACCACCACACCATGCGGGTACTTCGTTTCGCCTGTCTTTCAGTTAGCCCTATCGATCTTTTTCCATCAGCAATCACCCGTCAGTGGGATTGATCTGGGTGCCTAAATCTGCGACGAACCCAGTTAAGCTGAGGCTGCAGTTATAATCACAATTTTAACTTATTATTTATTGCCTATTCTTTTTAATGGCATGTTATATATTGCGAAATATAACTTTAATGGTGCTGAGATATTTGCAAATTTGGACTCCCCAGATCAATGCCGCTCATGGGTAATTGCTGATGGCAAAAGATCGATGGAACTAGCTGAGAGACAGGCGAAACGAAGGACCAGCATGGTATGGTGGTGAACACGTTACTCTCCGAAAAGGACAATAACGCGTTCGTTCTCCACCGCAGTCACCTGCGGTCCGGAGTCTTGTAAATATCTCAGCATCATTAAAGGTGTATTTCGCATTATATAAGATGCCATTAAAAAGAGTAGCCAGTAAATAACAAGTTAAAAAATGAAAGGAAAAAGTTGCACGGTTGACACAATGGGTGATATCTGGTCACGTTAAATAAAGTACAAAAGAGGTAGTTAGTAGCATATAGGGGTGGATAGTGCAGTGGGACAGATGTCGTTCAATAATATGCGTGGCTCTCCACTTCAGGATGAAAAATTTGTACTAGATTTGTTTGTTTGTTATTTGTTAACTCAGGTCCACTGAGGATGGTGAAAATCCCAGCACGGCTATCTCGGGATTCCAAGGGAAATCAACTCGACCAGCAAAGTGATTCATAAGGAAGACCAAAGTGCTCAAATGGCACTCGAACCCACATGCGTACCCGACGTCTTTTGTGGATAATGGAGGAAACGAATTGAATGGAAGAACTAATGAAATTCTCACCGCATGTGAATTTGGGTTATACGAAGAAGTTATTTCGTTTATTAAAAAAACAAATACAGATAGCAAAAGTAGTGGCTTAAATAGACACATAAAGGTGATTTCACTTAAGTGGTGTTTTTCTATGACTAAAAAGAGAGAATATGCCTTTAGGAATGCAAAAAAATCAATATCGTACTTAGTTGCCGGACCACTACGGTACATTGCCTTTTGATATTGGTGTTCCACGAACAAATCACTGCCCACTGCGGCAGCAAATTTTTACACCGAATTAAAAGTGGGATAAATTTCTCGCTTCTATGTCTTCCATTTCCTCCATCTCGATCATCTTCATGTGTTTTATCCTTCATACTTTATACAGGGCTAAGACTTTGATCTCTATTCCTTCCTCATTGGGGGACATTCGTAAGCAATCCTCGTTCGTAATTCACTAAACTTCTCGAATAGAAAGAATTTACTCGGTTATTTTTTAGCTGTCCCATTTGTCAGTGCTTTACGAGCGTAATTGCTTGCCTTTTTGTGTGTTTTGCCGAAGGTTCCCGCTAGCTATTCAAATCCGTCACCGTAAGTGAGCTAACGAAAAAACGTCTGATAGGTCAGTGTTATCATCCGCCAGATCAGAAAAGCCTGATAGATCAACCATAGCTCATTGATAGCGAGTTCTTACAGTAATGGCGCTATCCTTTTTTGGAATGGTTAGGTGTGTACTTTATGGTCGAAGGTTAAAGTGTAATCATGAATAGTCCAGGAATTCTCGTAAATGAGGGTGCTCTCTTAAGAGTTTATCAAAACTCTCAAAGTCTTACGTGAATAATTTAGCCTAAATGAAGGTAATAATCGTTGTCGATTCATGTAAAGAAAAAGCCTACATTCATAAATTTCCTATTCATAATGGAAATGAGAGCTTTGATGAATGAAAAGTGAATCTACAACTAAGAGAATTGAGTAGATTCACCATATATCACTCTTTTCTGAAACTAAGAAACTATTCTCACAGAAACAACTTAAGCGCGTTACTTTTTCCTTTTTTTCTTCTCGTGACGAAAGAAATGATGTAGTGTTTCTTTCTCATTGGAAGGTCTTCTCTAAGTGAAGCCTTTCTCTCCCCTTACAAAGCTGTACTTCTTTGAACGAGTTCATATTTTGAATAAGGAAAACAAGCTGATTGTCGTGAGAGGACAACACTCGATATTCGCCAGAGGCACGAAAGCCGGCTCGCCATCCTGAGCTGCCGCAGCTTCCCCGTCCAAATCGAATTTACTCCGGTGAATCTGATCATCAACTGCTCCTTCTGCTACTGCTGCACGTCATCCGACTTACGCAATTCGCTATTAAAAAGTAATAGCGAAGAAGATATTTAAGTGGGCACCCAATATTTACATTATATTCTAGTAATCATATCATTCTACCTATGAGATGTTTTTTTATGAGACTGCGAGCAAACGTTGAAGAATCGAACGGAAGTATAAACGATACATATTGATCGAAACAATTTGGCACTAATGGGGTTGCTTAGAATCCCTTGCGAATCTCTTTTTGTTTCTACAACATATGCTTTATTAACATTTTTAGAAGCGATATAAACGAATGCAACCTTTTTTGTGAATCGGTAAAAAAGAAACGATATCCTTCAGCTGCAAGAATTATCCGTCCCCTATTAAAGCGAGCACAACCGTTTTTTCTTCACAAATCTGTAAAGGAGAATTTCCGCTTCAATATCAAAACATATTCCACCCATAATAGAGCTGGTTGCCTTAATCAAAACGTTAAGTGTGGTCTAACCCAGCGTGTGACCATCGACAAGTAGAACTAAAATTCATACCGTCACCGTATACTATATACTTCATATATATATATATTATATATATATATATATATATATATATAAATATATATATATAATTATATACTTCATACTGGCCGTACAAACATTTTTCAAACAGAAACAGCGAAGTCGTACGAAGCGCAAAATATACACATTTTTTCGAACTCAGACGAGAAACTCGTACGCAAATTGTGTCGTTCACATATTGAAACCTATTAGAGTGTACCCATCTCCAAAAACAGTCAAGCTATAAGAAAAAACTTACTATGAACATAAAGAGGGTAAGGATTCACTTCATCGATTTGCTTACATTATCGGTTTTCATACTTGTTAGAATTCATGGGCAGGAGCGGACGAATTAACGCATGTCAGCGCAGAGAAATTTCTATTCCAAAGTCTATTGTTGCTGAAAATGCATCAGGATGTGGACAATACCAACTTAAACGCTTCGTGTTTTCAATCGGGAATGTTTCATTCACCATTATGCAGTAGCGTATGATCTCGTCAGCCAATGGACAAGAGCCGTTAGTGACTGGATTCCTCGGGATGTCAAACGCATTGTAGAAAGACCACCGACCCGATGATGATCAGAGATGTTCACGAAAAGCCTAGAAGAAAGATACGATGCTCAATGAGTATCTAGAGCGAGTAGAATCCGCTGGGCTACTCTTAAATGCGATAGGGGAAGATGGAAGATTTACTGGCTCTCGCTCGAGTCACTCATCGATCAACGAGACTACAGGAGATACAGGTGATACAGGTGGTGTTTTTATAGGTGATTCCATAACCAATATCGTCTAACAACTCCTACACTAAGAAGGCGCCGAGAAAGTATAATTCGTTTCTGAAACTTTCGGTATCACCACAGATTTTCTGTTCGCTTTAAAACGAAATGCTTTAGACGTGCCAGTCTAAGAAAGTTGTTACTCCGTCGTATCTTGAAGTTAGCACGTTGTAGTAAAATATTAACCATCTGTGACACTTTGAAACAAAGTTGAATGAAATGAAAAAATGGAGGCACAAGATATCCGTGATACCTACGAATAGATAAAGGCTAAAAAGCTCTCGGAGTTGATCAATCCCTGAGGGATGCGCCATGCATTCGACTTCATTAAGTATCGTTGGAGGGGACTGAATGCATATCTGGCCTTTAGAATGACTCGCGGTGGCCCGCCGATGTATCGAGCCAGTGCTGCTATCCTTCCAGACAAGTCTGGTACCAATTTGCCGACCCCGGAAGGATGGAAGGCTTGGTGGGCCATGGGCGCAGGAATCGATTCCACGTGCGCGCTGCAGTGGCGCCTCCAACCACTGCGCCACACGCGCCCCATACGAATAGATAAGTACCTAAATAACGATTTTGCTAAAGAGTACTGCAGGCTGAAAGATAATGTAAGTGGTCTAAAACGAAAGAAAAATGAATGGGAAATTCCAGCGCGAAACAATATGACCAATTAACCAACTACATTAGAGATATATGCATGCAGTAACGTTCAGTATTTTATCTTACAACAGCATCCTTTATGATTAATACCGGTAACGAATTGGCTACCGTAGTCCAAAAGGATGATGGAAGCCCACAAACTACGGTAAGGAAACTATTTACAGTGTGCAGTAGATTCTTAGTGATTCGGCTTTTAAATTTGTGCTGTAGGGTACGAAATTCCTTGTTTGAGCTTAGAAGAATTCGCTTTATGATTCCCATCTGTTCTCCTTGTTTGATTGAGTTGAGCTCTTGATGAAAACTACTATAAAGTAACTTAACAGCTCAGTCTAACATATTAATTGATTAGCAAAATCGAAAAGAAGTAAATGGATAGACAATGTATACGAATTTTATCTTTCCGTTTTTTTTTTTTTTTGGGAAATAATGGTCTCAGCCTTTCACCCTCAAATTTTGCTCCAATTTATTTGAATATTTCACTTTTAAAAGATCACTCAGTAAAAAAAGTAGTCCCAGTAATACAGTTAATACATAAATAAATAACATAGAATAACCACAATGGTGGTGAGATATTTGTAAAACTCCGGACCGCAGGTGTTTTCGGTGGGGAACGACGAATGCGCTGTTACTCTTTCCAGGGCTAACGCGTCCACCATCACATCATGCGGGTCACTTAATAACAATAAATAATAATAGTGATAAGAAATAGGAATAAATATGAGCCAGACGTAACTCATGATATCGTTGATATGTCAAGAAATGTGTAATTTGATGCAGACGTAAAACATTTATTCTTCTAAGGATCAATCGATGCGGATCGATTATCGACTATGGCAATTCCAAATGGAACAGGAACACAAGTGAAAAATAGGTTCGTTGAAATACACAATCAGCAATACTTTTCAAATGCATTGTAGTTTTCAGCATCATTGTGGTTCAGTCACGCATAATAATTTTCCATGGAAAATTGTAACAGCCAGTAAATAAAAGTTAACATTGTGATTTAGACTAGAGCCCCGCTTAACTGGGTTCATTGCCGATTTAGGCTCCCCAGATCAGTCCCGTTGACGGGTAATTGCTTATGGTCCGATCGATAGAACTAGCTGTTTTGTAGTTATTTATTCTATTCTATTGCTTATAGATCGGAAACGTACTGCCTGCCTATGTTTAGTGTTCATTGTCGAAAAAAGAAAGGAAATACCAGTAATAAAGCAAATGCTGATTTAAGCATGATACTGTTAATCAGTCAATACCTATCGAAGGTTAAAGTTGGTCAGTGTTTTGGTGAAAAAAGAACAAGTGCCGTAGTTTTTCACCAGAGAGTGTAGAAATCGATTGCCCCATCAGAAATGTTACCTCTATAATAAAAAAAAGAATAAAGAATGAAGTATGAATAAAAGATGAATAAAAATATTGGACAAAAGAAGACAAATTAACTTTGCTTAATTGAAAATTCGCCCTCGATTTTTGAGTAAAAGGTTATTTTTAATAAAAAAAATGTGAGAACTGTTGTACCTCCTCTAATAACTTCGTTTTCTTAAACAAATGAACTTACATCCCTTAATAAGCGATTTATATGGATTGATCATTTCCTAATTAACTGAAGCCGAACAAAAAGAAAGGTCCTTTCATTTATGGACATAATACTCAGCCTTTCCGAAGAATCGATATGTATCTTTTACGAATAAATCATTAGCTTCGACTTTACACAGCGAAATCGGTATCCGTTACTGATTTATGTGAATTTTCATTTATGTTTTAGAAAATGATTAATCCAACATTCTTGGTTTATAAGAAGAGCTTTCTAGTTAGCACGGTGAGTTGTTTACGGTTTTTTTTCTTTTTCCGGAGAGTTTCTCTGCGGCGAAATCGAGTCAGGAAATTCCTCGGTCCTGCCTATAGTGAAGTCACCAGAGGATGAGTATGGATCGGTTACGATGGTAATAGGCTAATGTTAGAGGGTTCGACGAATCGGTTTTAGTATTTGTGACTCAGTTCAGAGTGGGAAACTCTTATAGACTTACCCAAAGCTGGTTTATGAACGACTTTCACGTTGAAAACATATTAAAATGTTACAGTTTGCTACTTATGAGAAACAGAACTTTCGTTGTGCCAAGTTTCTTTTTCGTTTATCATCAGTT
This sequence comes from Angiostrongylus cantonensis, assembly GCA_009735665.1. Taxonomy (NCBI): domain Eukaryota; kingdom Metazoa; phylum Nematoda; class Chromadorea; order Rhabditida; family Metastrongylidae; genus Angiostrongylus; species Angiostrongylus cantonensis. The sequence continues at coordinate 132,473 of MQTX01000082.1, read as the reverse complement.
GTGATCGACATTGTTAATACCACACGTAAAAGTTCCAAGTATATAGAAAATTCCCCCTTCATTTTCCTATCACTCCATCCCTTCACTCAGCCCTTATGATTGAAACTCAGCCGCGGATTGCTCGGCTTATTCTTACACCGAATTGGTTTGACCGGCAAAGAACTCGCGCTTTTTAGCCCAACATATTCACAATCATCAATCTTCAGCGATCTTTTAAGCCACGCATTCTTTTGCGAGAAGATTTTTCAACGGCAGCGTTCGGCATCATCGGCGAAGTGGCTCTACGCATCAAATCCCCTCCATTCGAGCAGTGAACGGCAGGAATCAAAAACGAAAGAAAAAGAACATCTCTTAAAACGTCTCTAAAGTGAAATTCAGTTTTTCTAAACAAAACTAATGAAGAAGACAATTAGATGAAAACTACGAAGAAAGTATGATTACTGATCGGAGTAGGTTTCGTTTTTTTGGACATCTACTGGACAGTCTTTAGAAGATAGGCGACGTATTAAAGAGACATGCATTAAAATATGGATCGACATCCTCAAAAATAAGCCACGCCCCGGATTTTTGTATTATTCTGTCGTCTCCCATAGTACGAAAGATAAGATGTACATACAAGTACAGAAAGCCTAACAATTTGTGACATTAGAAGGATTCATTACCACGATTTTCCTCGCACAATTTCACTAAAATCCCCTCTAAAATCAGTTCATCGCTGAGTTATTCACTAAGCACAATCTTCTAGAACATCGGCAAAGAAGTTGTGATCCGTCATTCTGAAGCACAATAGGTTTTCTAATTTTTTTCGTCTTAAGGAACGTCGTCGCCAGGCAACGAGAGGGGACGAACTCGTAGAGAATGTTTGTGGTGTAATGCGTATGCATCAACAATGATATGTCTAGAAACTCTTCAGAATCACTTACTAACTCAGTCACTTCCGCTCTCTCTCTCTCTCTCTCTCTCATCCTCGTTCTCAGTGGCCCTCTCGCCCTTTCTATCTGTATAACTTCCTCTCTGTGTTTTCCCTCTACGGCACACGCTCACTCACCGGAGCACCCACCACTTAATCTCAGAAGAATCGAGATGTATGGTTTTTAGTAGCTCAAAATATCCAGCAATTTGCATATTATAGTAACATTAATGCTCGTCTAGCATAGTGATTAGAAGTGCACTGCAATGCACACAGTGTCGTTGGTTCGGTCATGGTTACCGGTTGTTGATACCTGGGATGTCTGAGAGGATGAGAACACTGGTTTCACACACTGATATATCCCTGTATTCGTTATATAAGCCAAGTATGGACTCATCCACCTCGATGTTGCTTAGTGAAGTCGGTGGCCCATGATGGATCACCAATAGATTAATGAATGCTAAGCGCTTCATCCGTTCATTTTTCAAAGTTATATTGCCCTAGTTAATTCGATGAAGAACATAAATCATGCCGAGAAATCGTCATCGCTGATGATGACGTCATCGACGTGAAATGAACAACGTCATGACATCATCGTGCGACTCGACAGATTCAATGAGAATATCTGTATTTCACATGGAAGCATTTATTTCGTGGATAGGAAACAGCGCATCTTTAGGAAAAAAATATCAGTGCTTAGGTAGGATCACGGTGGAAGAACTATTCGAATTCTCAGTAGTTGCTTGGTACTGATAAGCGTGGACAAAAGAGAGGTGAAAACGTTTCTTTCTACGAATTTGCACATTACCCTAATCACTGCACTTCTTCGGGTGCCAAATATGAAATGAAAAAAACTTCACAGAGATAGCCTTATATTGAGAATTTCACCTTTCTTCTTCCTGTCCCTTAACAGAGTCCGCTTTGCGGTGAGGGAGGAATACACTTAATTGCCTTTATTTCGTCCACGAAGAGCGCGCGATTAGATGAAAGAAGTCGGGCAAAGGTAACGAAGCAGTTTTTAAGGCAAAAAAGCAAGTATGACAAAAAAGCCTATAAATCTGTCCAAATCCCTAAAGAGAACACTTTTTTACGATATGTCACTATTCATTGCAATTCGAATTCATTCTCATATCTTTAACTTGGCCCTCTCCTTTCCTCTTCTTCTTCTCCTTCCTCTACCTCTTTTTCTTTTCCTTCTACGTATCCTCTCTTTCCTTGCTCTCTTCTGCTCTTCTCTCTTTTTCTTCATCTTCATCGCTAATGTGTTCATTTGCGTAAAATATTGACGCTACAGTGGGGTATTTAGCAATAATAAATAAATCTGGCATATTCAGCTAGCTATTTACTCGATAAGATGTTGATATCAGTTACCTTAACATAAATCATCGACACATTTTAATTTAGCTTTGGAAGCAAAGTGCTTAGTACTTCGAGTATTTCTCGGCTTATCCGTTAATTCTAAATGAAAATCACCACGATGATCGATTTTGGTAAAGCATCCTATGGTTACAACTAAACTTTAAGTACCAAATCCCAGAACCAATTTTCTTTCCACTTCGACATTGATCAACAATTGAAAAATCAATGACGACCAAGAAGACAGTCAAGTAAACTTAAAAGGTTCAGGCGGTTTTTAGTGGAATAATAATGTATAGAAAAAATTCAAACATTAAGTAATGCTCTACGCGGTACCATCACGTCGGAACACCTAGTTATAGTTAAACAAGTGTTTTTATACGTCATTTATCCCAAAAATGACTCCCCCAAAAACGACGGAAATATAAGTCTACGGGTTATGCAGCGCATCAACAGGCCAGATAACCGCGCCATTACTAAACGAGAGCCCTAGGGGATTTCGCTGTCGGTCAGGGTTAGGGCGGACAAAATGCCGAAGCAAGCAGAGAACGTTGTGATGAGAGGATGACGACGACAACGGCGATGACAACAATGACGATTACAACGACGTCGAAGACGCTCGAATCTCGTTATCTGGCGAATTTGAAGTGTGCGAATAAGGACGACGTGCGTAAAAAGTGATTTCAATGACATGACACATCCGATTCCCACATCTTGATAAATGGAAAATAATTGCACTTTCCAGTCCACTTCAAGCCAATGAGCCGTCGTGGTATTTAGTTGTATAAAAGTCTAGTCTAACGATAAGCACAAGTAGTGAAAGAAGGTTAGAGCTCTTAAAGCACAAAGGAAAAAAGTTTACTACCAACCTCTGAGGAATTGCCTCGGGTAGTGAACTTCATCAAACACCGTAGAGGCGATTGAATGTATATTTCATACAATAGATTGTTTGAATGTTCCAATGTTTCATGGTGTTCTTATCCTCTCAGACACGTATGGTGTCAATTTGTTGATCCAGTGTAATTGAAGGCCTGAATTTTCCCGGAGGCGCAGGATCGAAAGAATGGATGTGTTTACGGACATCTCTAACCACTGCACTGTACTTACTGACTGTCTGTATATGTGCGTAAACTAACCTATTGCGCATTCTCTTATTCGTATTATTATATTTACACCGGATTATTCTTGAGGTAAACCTCGACGATGAATAGGTCGTTGAATTCACTGGCTGGTGGTTAGTTAGGGGTAGAAAATATCGTTATTCCCAGTACAGCTCCTAGCTTCGAACTCACCGCTTCACATCTACTGATATGCTAACAAAGTTGTTAAGAATTACCTCGCTTTCACCTGCTTCCAACTGACGTAAAATTCTTTCATATCGCTGTCTAGAGAACAGGCATTTAAATTTAGGATGAATCTACAAACTGGCTACGATACGCAGGCGATGAGGTCCATTCTTTCAGGGTTACTCAGACACTACGACCTGATGCAAATGTCAAGTCGCCCAGCCTAATTATTTTTAATCAAATCCCAATATACACGAAAACACATAAACCTTTAAAAAAAATTAAGGGTCAGACTATATATGTTTTAGGAAAGAGAGAATTTGCATAATATGCGGAATTATTCGTTTTTATGTCTGGTCGAAGTTAATGAGTAAACCGGTTCAAACAGAATCCCGATTAAGGAAGAATATCGTTTCTCTAGCTAAGACAATTTTTTGTCCCGCTGTCTAGAGAACAGGCATTTAAATTTAGGATGAATCTACAAACTGGCTACGATACGCAGGCGATGAGGTCCATTCTTTCAGGGTTACTCAGACACTACGACCTGATGCAAATGTCAAGTCGCCCAGCCTAATTATTTTTAATCAAATCCCAATATACACGAAAACACATAAACCTTTAAAAAAATTAAGGGTCAGACTATATATGTTTTAGGAAAGAAAGAATTTGCATAATATGCGGAATTATTCGTTTTTATGTCTGGTCGAAGTTAATGAGTAAACCGGTTCAAACAGAATCCCGATTAAGGAAGAATATCGTTTCTCTAGCTAAGACAATTTTTTGTCCTAGTGACAGGACTTCTTTTACTAGTCGGAAATATTTTGCTGGTACTTAACGTAGTAATTCCGAAGACTGACTTTCTGTTAACCTCGGCATTGATTGATTATTCGATGTTTTATTTCAATAAGCAGACACGAGATTGTTATTATAGAATTTATTGGGATACAATAGCTGACGTTTCGGCAGTTTCGCCTTCTTCAGAGCCGTTTATTTCTTGTAAAGTTAATTGGTGGATAGCAGCGGCACAAAGTACTACATGGGCGAGGACTGTATGCCGATCATAACGATCACGGTGCTGATTCCATCTCACTCAGCGCTCACCAAGCCTCTCACCCAGCGAAGTCGGGAAATTAGCACCGGACTGCTCGGGAAAAAACACTTTTTGCAATTCAAGTGGAAAGCTTTTAGGCCGGCTATCTCAAAATTCCAGTGGAGCTGACTAGACCAGCATTCTATGGCATACAAGATGAAATGAAAAACCTTAAGCAGCAGCCGAAGCTACACGTGAAAGTTGAACGGCTTTCATGGATGATGAATGTAAGGAAACGAATAGAATCTGAGAACTGCTAGGATCCGCACTGTAGTTGATGTGGCAGTTGAGATCGTTTGAAGTAAAAAAAAATATCAATGCCTAAGTAAACCTAACACGTTCATTCTATTATTACCTCGTTATGTGCAGAGCAGTGGTTGGATATCCTACAATACACACTGTGTCCGCCGCTGGATCCATCACGCACTCCTAGACTCACCGAACCTTCGAACTAGATTGACAAAGTTGTTTTTGTCTGAGAGGATAAAAACACTCGTTTCATGGATCGGTAGGCCAATGAAAGTCATCAATGAGGCATTCACTCCCCTTTGCGATACCTGATCAAGCGCATGACGTTCCCCTCAATGAGCTATCAATGCCAAATGTTCTATCTTCTTAATTCTTTTACTACCTCAACACCTAAAACAAATTTGTTTTGCGCAAAGAGCACAAATCTTTCTTCAGAAAAATTGCTACCTTCAGAAAAGTACTACACCATAGGAGGGTACACATACCCTAATGCTCTACTCTGGTGTGAGAATATGGAGTACTACCTGACGGAAGTACAAGCTCGTTGTGAGCTGATTACCGGATGCGAGTAACACCCCCATTGCTACAGAGCTTCGTTACGAATGCCGAACATCACAACATTTTTTTCTGTGTAGATGAGAACTTCTTAAGAAGATGTCCATAGTAAAATAACCAGAGCATGTGTTCCTCTGTCACTAGTTTTAATGACATTAAGAATTCTTGCTTGTGAATTCGAATCATTCTCAGAAGTCCAAGCATTCCAAAAGATACTAGCATACCGGTCCCAGCTTTAAGAATGCTGATCGATCAAATTAATCTTTCGAGTTTACAGTAGGCTTACTAAAAAGTACGATAATTAGTCAAACATAGTAAGTCGGTGGACTTACAGAGATTCTCCATGGCTTAGAGCTGCAGGAAAGTTATCCGAACAGAGATTATAATGATTCTGCTGGGCTTAGAACTGAAAAAAGTTATCCGACGTCCTCAATAAGAAATAAATCACAAAGCTATCAATTATAAATAGTGTGAGTTTTGTCAGATGGTAAAAACTTCACAGTGGGAAAAAAAAAACTTTTGGATCCATACGAGATCGGCTGCAGAGGAATGTTTTACGGCTTTGTGAGAAAGCGGCATGAGGGAAGAAGATTGGAAATTATATAAATCTTGCATCCCTTTTCTCCGTTGTCATAGGCATAAATCGTGTCCAGAAACAACTGTCATCCTCAAATTTTGTTCGCTAATAAAGAGACGTGTAATATGTTGCCCAAAAAAGAAGATTACTTTCCGTGTACTTTACCCCTCTGCTCCTCACGCAATGCTTTACCACCTCATCGTGGATGGAGGGCGTAATTTGATATCGAGCTGAGACCTAATGCAAGGAATTCATCTCTAAGAAAGGTCACCAAGCTAAGGAGTTCAGCACTTCCATTCGGAAACTCAGCTAAAAATAAACATATGCCATGTCAAAAGCAGCATAGAAAATCATAGAAATGGCACCATCCTGAAACTGTGAGACCCTTGGTGTCAAGTAAAGCTCGCAGAGCAATCGAATGGAATTCGATGGTATCTGCTCGAGTTGCTTGGTGATTGATGCGGCTGAAGATGGATAAAGGTGATAACTGCATCCCAAGTGAGGCTTTCACTTTTTCGACACTTAATGTTCGAAAGTGAACCAGAGTTGAAAAAGTAAACAACCTAAACTAAAGCTCTTGATTCACATTAACATGCTTAAGGCTCTACCCTATTACATCCAACATGTCACTGAAAATTGCTACTCTCGTCAACTTTTGTTATTCCCTTCTGTTCTACTATGAAATCCTCACGGAATACGGAAATCAGACGAGTAGTGGTGCGTGGTGGAGTTCTTAGATGCCTCCCTCCCTGCACGCCATAACTTTTGGAATGTGCGGGCGGTTCATTTATGATAATCGAGTTTCACGGGACAAACTAGTCAGTCAGTCAGTAAAGTTAGCAAGGGCACCCACTTCCATCGGAATTTCGCCGACTTGGCTGCATATTTGAATGTGACAACATGTATGTCCTACATGCACATCATTTTGAGAAGAAAAAGCCCTAGGGAGCGTAAAAATTTGCTTCACACATTGCATCCATAAACCACTCTGTGAGGATTACAAATGAGTCCGACGGCACGAGAAAAGCCGTAGAAAACAAACGTCGTCTCAATACGCCGTAGCAGTAGTGATTACGTCAAAGTTATTCGCTAGTATTTTATTAGGATTGCATTCTGAGAGAAGGTCTTCCTATGGAAGTTCATAAGTTTTTTCCTTACGATCAAAAACTTTATCCGGAAAAATACTCTATATCTGCTTACGAAAGCTTACAAAGCCTTATATATGAATAAATGACAGTGCGACATCACTCCGAGTAACGAGGAGACCACCAAGAAAACTCTAAACAGGGAATTCGTCGTCCATAGAAGAATAGGCTGTATGTGCAATAGGAATAAGAACTGGGTAAAGAATTTTGGACAATTGACTTAAAAATAGTACTGAATCCATTTCGAAACCTACTACTAGTTCAGCCCCAGAAGGTAATAGCGGGCTCAATACTCCGTCGTAAGATTCAAAGTCCATGAATTCTTTGCCCTTACTACTACATATGTGACGCTGTTGCAACAGTATATTTAAAACTTGTTCCTTGTTGAATTGTACTGGAGAACCTAGAGAATCACAATGTCACAGTTTACAGTAAGATCTACATCCATCCCTGTAGTTCCCAGCATTTTTCAGGAAATTACAGAGCAAGTTAGGTAGCTTCCCAAACTTTATCATTGGGCACAAGAAGCAGCCATTGGTAAAATACATTCAAAAGTCATCTGACCGGCTGCGAAACACACTTAAAGGATGTAACTCAAGAATCTTCAATTGAGTCTTGCACGCTATCATGCCCTTAATGAATATTGGGGCCCTACGTTCTTTTTAAGGCTTTCCAATTCATTATGAAATGTCATAGAGCAGTTGGATCCACAATCTACTGGAAAAATCTACAAATGGCGAAGAAAACAGCGAAAATGTTGGGAGAAAGGGGGTGAAGAGAGAGGAAAAGAAATAGAAAACTCACCATTTTCACTCGGAGATTCACTTCCAAATCGGATTACACCAACTTCGAAATGATTGCTTGTTGTTGCTCTGAATTTCGACACAGATGTCCACTTGAGAGTGGTGTTGGTGTTTTTTCTTAAGAACCAACACCAAAAATGGAGCCCAAAGAGGAGGAAAACCAATATACGAAGAGCTGGGAGCGTAGTAAAGCTATGGTGGCTAACGTGAGTCAATCAAATCAATACGACTGACTCCGCTGCCACCTATACAAGTAGCTGTTTCCGATTGTTAATCACCAGCTACTTGTCCTTGGGTGCCAATCATTGGCTAGTTGACCTTTTGGCTAACATAGTCTCCGAGTCTCTTATCTATCCGATTTACCTTTGTGTACAAAAAACTCTAAAAAAAACCTGAGGCGTGCACAACGCAGTACCTGTCCCGCGATACACATATGGGCATTATTTCTATCACGAGTCCTGGTCTCACCAAACATTTCGTCCCTCTTGGGTCGAGAAATTGACACTAGACTTATAATGGACGATAGAAGTACTTATTCGATACATCGGTAGCCCACAGCACACTGCGAGCTATTTTATAAGCAGGTTGAGCATTTCGTCATCTCTAACGACCCTTGGTGAGTAGAATGCAAGACACATCCCTTTGGGGTAGATCGATACCGGTAGCCTCATTCTTTATCCATCATACGAAAACTCAGACAGTACTGGTGAGTATAATCAAATGAACAACTTCAAAACTCACTAGTGAGTTGCGACCGATAACGGTCGACTTGAGTATGCAATAAAGTTGGAGAAAGTCTTCATTCCTTATTATCAGACGTCGTTGCTAGCCAGTGGATTCAGATGTCCCAAGGGACACTTACAGTCCTACATTTTTTCTATGATGCCCTTTATTTTTACAGTCTATGACGTCTGGATGAAGATGTTAAGTCCATTATCAGTCGGCTTTACGTAACCCTACTGGGAATGAAAGAAGAACCCTTGTTATACATCGCCATTTCATACCTAAGAACATCCCTCTAAGCAAATATGAGATGGCAAATCATTAGGAAGTTCTGAAGGAGAATGAATGAGAACGTTTCCATTAATGCGTATCATTTGTCAATATGATAAAATCGCGCTTCAGTTGATGTTTCGTTAACGGAATACTTCCGTTTTCGCATAATTCGCTTCAGTGCACTTACAAGGAGTCACGCGTCAGTGCCGCTTCAGTCACTGCCAACAAATGAATCGATATGAAAACCAGACTAATCATTATGAGTTACTATGCTGTAGGAAAGGATGATCACCTTCTGCTATCAACATCATAGAGTACTTTCAGATATATATATATATATATATATATATATGTATATATATAGTGGAAAAGAAACTCGACTACTATGATGTTGGGATGTTTGCAAAACGTAGACACCAAGTCAGATTCAAGGAACCTCAGTGGAGCAAAAGGTAAGACGTAAGCTCCGCGAAGTGGTAACGGCGGACTCGAACCTGGACTGGGCCCCACACTAACAAATATCTCTCCATCGTTGCGGTTATATTTGACATTATATCTTGCCGTAATCATACCCTGCAACACACATGGGATCCCTGCGCCAATGACCCGTCAAGCCTTCCATCCCTCCGGTGTCGGGAAAATGATACCAGACTTGTCTGGGAGGATAGCAGTACTGGCTCGATATATCAGCGGGCCACCCGAGTCATTGTAAAGGCCAGATATGCATTCACTCACCTCCAAACAGTGCTTAACAAAGTGAAATGCACAGCACATCCCTCAGGGATTGCTCAACACCGAAAGCTTTACCCTTTATCCTTTTACCCTGGTGAAAAAAATAATGATGGGTGAAAGTAAACAGAGTGGACGAGCTCCAGTATATTTCCATTCTCAGCTGAGTCCTATTACAGCGTCATACAATCCAGAAAAAAAATTTCATCGGAGAGTTATGAAGATTCGATTAGATTCATTCAACCACACGATCCGTTTTCGTCCATAGAATCGTTGGTAGATGACAGGATTAGCAAAGTGCAGTTTTAACGGCAACGTTGTCTTTCTTTTTCATCCTCTCATTTCTGCCAATAGGACCATTTAAAACATCTGCTCGATAAATTTCTTGTTGACATAAAACATTATAAGCAAGCGCTTTGGTCTCCATAGGATAATTCTTAATTAATTATTCTTTTTAATTCCGCAAGATAAATGAATTGTTCAAACACATCCATCTTCTGCAAATTTCATATACTTTAAGATGTAATATCAAACTATAGCCGAGAAAACGTTTCACTTAGTAAAGTAAAAGCTTTAAAACAGTTTAGCTGCTTGTTTTTCAATGGACGTGGGCACGTGGACCACGGCAATTCTTTTGATGGCACCAGACTACGGTAGTCTTTACAGCACTTCTCATCAGGCTGGTTAGACTGCTTGCTGAAAAAGCTGAAAAGGTGTAGTTGGTTTGAAGTTTTCAGCCAGAAGCTCTGCTATGAATAAACCCATGTTTCAGCAGTACCTGGTGAGCTCACGATTGTTACATTCCTTCTATTAAGGGTATCATAACACGAATGTCATGCCCTTCATGTCCTTTGATTCAGCATGTGGAACATTGCTGGGATGCTGTAGCATATGACAGGGTGGGATAGAAACGTTGTTTATATAAGCTTGGTCACCTGTTTTGAGAAAAAATAGAGGTTATCGAAACGTCAATATTGCTATCTAAACATTTAAACATCTATAGTAACCAGATATGAGCCAACTGAACAACCGTCTTCCCTAACATTTGAGCCATAAGCCACCTTTTCCAGACATCTCTTGTTATTTACAAATGACACAACGTCTTTGGGTGAAATTATTATGGCTTGTTTATCAGCGAACACAAGATTCTCATTTGACACACATCAGTTCGGCAAATAACATGAAAGCAAAAGAGCCGTAGGCTACTTCCTGACGACTGATCGGATTATTCGAAGTCGGACAGCAAAGAGGAATGAGAATTGATGGGATACGGGTGAAGAAGGAAAGGACAAGAAGACACGAGTTAGGAATGGAGTAATGTACTTTGCACAATAATACGGGATAACAACGGCGAAAAAAAAGTAGAAAAGAAAACAAAGTGTTTCGATGAACGAAAAAAAAAGAAAAAAAAAGTGCGGATGCATGGAAAACTTTGTGCTCAGAAAATGAACTCTAAAGGCAATGTTTTCATGGTAAATTTTTAATCATTCGTAGTGAAAGGCCACGAGAATGAAGGCTTCACACAGTTACCAAAGGATTTATCTCTAACAGATAGCCCCAGGTGTTGTCCCAGGTGGATGTTACTGAGTTCGCACTCACTCACTGTGTTTAGCAAAAGTCATTTTATGCTCTCTCGATGTAACTAAGCGGAACGAGCTGCAGGCTACTACCTGCATTTACAGGTTGATTGAAAAGGATGATTTAATTACACAAGTTTATCAGTTTTTCGTCATTTTATTCTTTAATCTCCAGTACCCATCATTTATCGATTAACTGGGATTGCTACCGTTAAACTCGATTCCTGCACATCATGCACTAAAGCCGCCCTTCAGTGAGCTTTACTCACGCAAACCACCAAAGGATAGAAGGAGCAATAACAGTTTTGCCGTAATGATCTTTTCCATCGTTCATGGTTAAAAATTGTACCTTATCTAGATTTCTGTATGTGACTGGTGAGCTTCATCTTTAAACATGGAAGACGGTGCTGTTAAGGGGGAAGAACGCCGTTCTACATAGATATTTAGACATGAGGACTAAAATGACAAGGATAGAGATGCCGATTTAACCATTGAAACTATGAGATGGAAAAATTCGTTGTCGATTTTTTAGAGGGAGTTATTTATAACGTTGGGAAATCGTTTGGTGATATCTCTCCGGCCTTAATGTCTGGCCTTTTTTCATCTCCATCCATAAATATCCTACGAAGGGTAGTTAGTTGATCAATGGACAATCATCATTGGAAGAGTAGTGATTTAATGAGTGATATGTCATTAACACCATATTAACTGATCTATTTTGATAAATAACCGTTAAAAAGAATCTTATGGTGCAATGAAGGTCATATGATTGATAATGGTTACAATTGTATTCAACCAAACGAAGAACTTTACAACGGCTGGTCTGAAGTCAACGGTTGAACATCGTGTTCACAAAGAGTCCAGAAAATTAACAAAAATAACTTGCATTTAGGAGGTGGATAGCGCGGTAGTGATATCCGTCTTCACGAGCATGGTGCTAGTTCGATTTCGCTCCGAGCCAACCAAGCCTCTCATCCTTCTGCGGTCGAGAAATTGGTGCCGGACTTGTCTGGGAAAAAAATCATTCTCTGCAGTCCAAGTGGGAACGCTCTAGCCCGGCTCTCTTAATACTCCAGGGAAAATTGCTACACCAGCATTCTACGACATTCAAGATGAAATGAAAATCCCCAAGCAGCAACCGAAGCCACACGTAAAAGTTAGAAGATCTTCGTGTGTAACGGATGCGAGGAAACGAATCGAATGTGAAAAGTGCTGGGAGCTGCACAGTAGACATGAAGACGGGTCTTATAAAATAAAATAAAAACCTGCATTTAGAAAAAAAAAACCTTCCACGTTTCCTACATGATTTCAGAAAGAAAATAAAACACCGATAACTCTCTAACAATTGACTATTTAACGAATCAGCTGATCTCTTCTGCTCACATTGTGGAGAAGAAAATGTGACGATAATCATTCATCTCAAAGTTTCTAGGCACAGAAGCCAATGCAAACGACCAAAAGGGACGTGAACATTTGCACCCATGTTTGGACCATTGGTCTAACACGACGGTGACAAAAAGGTTTCTTCGGCTGACGATCTTACGCCACAGTCTTCAGAATAATTAATATTAATTAACAGGTGAGCTATTTACAGCGCGCAACATGTGTTAATGCGTAGCGCGCGTTGTGCAGTATAGAGCCGTATTGATTTTCGCCAAATTTCAATCAATACGAGAACAATACATGGTTGTGTATCCACATTTGCACTATAAGGATAGAATTTATTTTCGCTAACTGTAATACCCCGTATCTTCTGTTCGTTTCTTTCCTCCTCGTTTTTTAAGTGTTGAATAACATTTGCAATGTGATGGCGTCAACGCCCTGAATAGATGAATATTCATGAACGCTTCTCGCGATCGATACGCTGAACTGTGTTCATAATCAATAAACTCAGGGTGTTCATAGGTAATGAATGTTTTTCGTTGAGGATGAAAGGAAATTAAAATGAATAGCGATGAATTAGGTGAACGATGTTATGTTAGGCGATTATGAAGTGATTCAGAAGCTTCCTCGGTGTCTTGGTGCACCTACACTTAGCCAGCAGTCAATAACTAAAAACGAAGTGATGTGCACAATCGTAAAAATAAAAATTTTAAAAAAGCACAAAAGTATTAAGCAAAACAGGACAAGGTGGCAGCTAAATCGCATAGAAGGCTAGCTACTGGACATTTACGAGGGGAGGAGGTAGGGAGGAAAAAAGGAAGAAAGGCTACTAGTTGACGGAGGAATCTCTCACACTCGATTTCTTTTCCTTTATGACAATTTTTTAAAATAAGACTCTATCGAAACTTATGGCCATAGTAATGAACAAAGATGCGTGTAGGGCAGAGGTTAGGGTTACCTCGCATTATATAAGTAGTCATTGGTTCGACCCTGCCCTTCGGGTCACCAAGCCTTCCATCTCTTCGGGGTCAGCGAAATGGTACCAGCATAGACGTGATAAATCGGTAGGATACCGCAAGTCATTGTAAAAGTTAAACACACTTTCAATCACTTCTAATGATGTAGAATGAAGTCGAATGCACAGCACATCCCTCAGGGGATATTGATCAGCGCCAGAAGATTTATCGCTATATTTATAGTTGGGCAATTACGTACGTCCAACATTGAAGCCATGAATAGGTGTTTTTTCAGTAAAACTGCTGCTGCCATCATTCAAAGATTTTTTCAAGTCCGGGTTGAGCTGGTCGAGGTTAGACATGTGTTTGACGCAAAGGGAACTCTTCAGCTTTGTATTCCTTTATATTCCGTTTCCGTGTTTGTTCACTTTTTTCTGGCCCAATTTCTTTAATTTTCTTCCTGTTCACTTGTTATCTCTACTAGGCTGATCTACGTTGATGTGGCGTAGCTCACCACAGCAGCAGTGTTCAGCGGATCGAAGTACAAACAGTTCGATTCACGGCGATTCCAGTAGAGTTCATTAGCTCAATGACCCCTGCAGTTCGTTCTTCGATTACGCAATGAAGCAGTTCTGTGCCAATCCATTCGTAGATGCACCAGGATTTTCTTCTACCTAAAATCACGACGCTGGTGTTTCAAGGATGATGTCGAAGTCGAAGAGCATCAGAACCGACGACTCGATGGAGTCTGGCGTGCGATGTGCTTCATCGGAAGCGCAGTAGAGTATGAGGAGAGCCACGAACGTGGTACTGCCGAACGAGTAGTCATTGTAGATGATCATTCGAATTCAATTCAGTCCCGTATTTCTTCTTCCTTACTGCTTTCCATTGGGAACCGAATTTTTAAGCTGTTGAAGACGATAACTTGTGAACAGTTGGGATAATCAATATTCGGATATTGGAGTGGAGGAAGACTCACGAGAAGTAAAACTTTCACAATAGGTCCAGCCATGTTCAGAATACTAACTGATTTAATGAAGGTAGCCAGTTTTGCTCAATCTTCACAGATGATGAAACTTATTTTCTCACTAAGAAATACGTCATTGACAACTATGAACATTTCTGAAATCGCTAAGGCAAGAACAAACGGAATGAGAATGAAAGGATGAGACATGACTAAAGCTCAAAAAGAAATTATTAAATGGAGAAAACAAAGAAGGAAAAACAACGATCATCTATGTGAATGTGACTCCATGGCCTTTCATATGTCCGTTTAAAATGAAAAACCACCACTCTGCGATGAAGAAGGAACAGCCAGTAATCAAAAGTTAGGGCATTGTTTAAAATGTCTGATTGAACAGAATATGGTAAAACATGTCAAAGGACGCCATATCGGAGGAATTTCATGACTCACATTATTCAATGAATCGCAATGGGCTTACGGTTGGTGAAATTCTTCTCATACAAGTAGGTGTTGTTCAGCTCATACTGATTGATTTCCTATTACAAGTATATAGTATAATAATAATAGAGGTGTATTAAATATAAATACACCATTTTTTCGTTCTTCTAGAAAAAAGGGACAAATCACACATCCGCCCCGAGTTCCGATTACCACACGTGTCAATTTGTCACGGCTACATTCAGTTTGACACGAAGTGAATTATTATATACATTTTAAGGAAATGTTCACCTCTCTGAGTATGATTCGACTTCTCTGTTAGTCATTTTGATTTCTCGATGACGGTAAACTAAAAACCGGGAAAACGACCAGAAGAAGTTCGTGTGTGGCACTGGAATATTCTAATGACAATGATGGCAACGACGTCGACAACGACGTTGACATCACTAAGGAATCCTAGTTAGTGCTCAGACGACTTTATCAAACCACTGAGTAGATGACGTTGTTAGTTTGTCGACGAGCTCAAGGCATATACCAACAGCGGTTAGATTTTTCCAACTGGTCTACATTCGATGTCTGGGGTAATAATCAGTGCCTTCTTGAATTGTTAAGCTACCACGAGGTGGATAAAGATGTTTATTCTGCTCGTGTTAGCGTAACAATTCAAGAAAGAGATTGCATTCTTAACTATCTCTCTCGTACACCATCTATTCTTATATGACTCAACACCACAGATTTTGTGCGGATCTCATCACTACTTGTACTCGATTACTCGATTCGTTTCCTCGTATCCATCATCCACAAATATCCTCGGAACATGTATGTGGGCGCGGATGCTCCTGAGAATTCCTTTCGGTCTGCTTTATTAATGTCATTCAATAGCCGATCCTTCATGGAATTCTGTTGTAGCAGTGCAAGTGCGCACCTAGGTCTTAATTCCAGGAGACTTTGCAGACAAGTCTGATTCCATCTATTCGACCACGCACAGATGGGAGGCTTGGTTGGCCTAGCGCAGAGTCGAACCAGGATTTTGTGCGTGGTAGCATCACTATAAATGCAGTACCATCTCCCACTTATATTATTAGGAGTACAATAATGTCTTATTTTGCTAGATTCTTCGTATAAGCATGTCATATAAAGTATATAGCAAGAAATAATTGTCAATGAATGGAACCGTTTTCATCAACAGTTCCTAGGTAGTTGCATTTTTGCCTATGCATATCGACATATCTACATCCTATATTATGGCTATAATCCCAGTAATTCCTAAATAGTTCGAGCCCTTTTACCACTAAAGCCTCTATTCGTCTCTGTCACCAAACAAAGCACCCAAGTAGATTTAACTCGTTTCATCTGCACGAAAGGCGCCCCAAATTTCGTGTTGAGCTCATTATTTTACTGTTTTTTCATTACAAACAGAGAGCTAGATTCTAGCTGGATGTGTCGTTGTTAGGGGTGGGGACTCGACGTGTAGCTTGTTGGCCTCTTTCTAGTAGACATGAGGTTTTCCTTACATGTTGGAATCGAATCCAAACGATCTAAATGTACTTCCGAGTTAGTTGATTGAAGATTATTCGCAAGCATAGCGTATGTAAGCATATCCTAAGGACGAATATATGAATATGATTACGTTTTTCCAAGTAATATAAATCAATTCGGCACAGTAAACAGAACACCAGAAGTACATCCGCCGAATCCATCGGTACCTCAGTAAAAGTAGAGGGAAGCGTTTACATGGTACCAGACACCTGGTCGTACATTTCATCATCGCTCCGTTACTGAACATTTCTAGATCCTTCTCATAGAGGATATCCCGTTAATATAAGTATAGATTTATATTTGCATTATTTGATGAAAACCATAGAATTTTAGATGAGGAAATCTGACAGCTACTAAAATAGCGGTGTATAAATCGATATGAGTGCTTCGCTTTCATACACATTCATAACGAAATCTGCTTGATGGCGTAACCTTAAAAGGCAATTTGTCTTCGTCACATCAGAATTGCTCAATAGAATAGGCGCCTACGAAGTAGTTTATTTGATTTCCAATGAGCCATATAAGAGTTTGATGCCGGAAAACGTCTCTTATGAGGTTCTACACTTCTCTGCATCATTTTTTTTCTTTTTTTTTTTGGTAACCATGATTTCCTTGAAATGGAGGGAACTTTATTTAATGGCATCATCTCATGAAGTAGAGCGCATATGACCCAAAATCCTAGCCGGCTAAGAAACCTGGGCACAACATTACCCTTACTGCCTAAAAAAAGGTTTCTTTACAAGTAAGACTTGGCATGTAAAGTGCTTTAAAAGCCGAAAAATCCAATACGTTCATGTGAATATAATACGGAGACAATGATTGTATATATCCATGAAGCCACACAAAGATATGAGCCAACGGAATAAAGCAAATAGTTCGGCGTTCAAGTTGTATTACTGCCTCAAAGAGCTGTTATTGAAAAAAAACCATTGCTTTATTAGCAAATTCTTTTTCAAGTAGCACCACCCTCGTTGATACCGACTATATCTACAGCACCAATCTCATTAATGCCAATTATATCTACAAAGTATGACTCATCTCTATGCGTACTGTAACAAATCGCTTACCAAATCGGAAACTGCCAGTGAGAAAATGAAGTAGTTGGACGGCTGACGGATGTTCTTGTCGAGGTAGTACGATAGTAACACTGCTAAATTTCCAACTACGGTTACAATTGACAGTATGGCCATTGTAATGGCCCATAGAACTGAACCAGCATCGCTCATCGTTCGTTGCCGCTCATTGTCGGACCCGATTGAGTTTTAACGAAAGAAAAAAGTGTCCAGGATAGTAACAGTAGTAGTTGTTGTAGTAACGACTGATTCACGACAGAGTTAGAAGTTCGTCGAGGTAAGTATGAATGTAAGAAACCACGACGACGACGACGACTTCTACATAGAAGCTGCCAGAGCGCTACTAACTAGCCTCTACGGCATCCGTACTTCCCTCCGAGCCACGCCCATTCGTAGTTTTGCCAATGAAACCTCCGCCCACCTCCTCTTCTTCGTCTGCCTTTATAGCGCGAAGAAATCGCGCGCCACAGAGGCGGACCACTAAAACTTTTTAAATTCGCGCTAAAACGCTACGCAGCCGGCACTCATGCAAGAAAATTCGGAGCCAGGACGTTTACACTGCATGGCTGCCCGCGAGTATGATTTACGACAAGGCGTTCGCATATTGTACGGGCTGCTAAGCAGTTCTGGCACGATGACAGCGTAATGCGTTGGTGGGAGCATTCTCGCGACAAACTGGTGATTTTCTGGGCTTTTGGTTGTTCTACATGAGTGGTACGTTCATTGTCGGAGGTTTTTTTCTTCTTACTGATTGGTTTTTTGAGATTATTCCTCTTATTTATTAGTTGTTTTTCCTAATTAACAGTTTGCTTTGCTTTTTAGTAGGGGTTATGCTTGAGTTTAGCGCGTGATCCGGTGACCTATCGCACGTTAGGTGTCTTTGTCTCTCGTTCAGCGCTCTGTAACCCTTGTTTGACCAGGTGTTTGTTATCTATAGGCTGAGGTATTCCTTAATATTATAAGCCTCGGAGCTTTCAGTTTGGGTTGGCCGATGCAATGTCTTCGCTACCGAGTGGCTCCTCGGAGACAGAACACCGAAGTATTCACAAGTGGTATTTCACCAAGGAAGAGGTGAGGAGCTATTCTTTTTTTACAACGAATTTTGCTGCATCCATAGCCCGTGATCAGTGAGTCCCGTATTTATCCCATGACTTCAAACTAGGATAGACTATTTCTATCACTTTTGTGCTGTGGTCTATAGAAATTGAGGAAAAGGGAGTTGAATGAATGACACTCACTGTCTAATCAAAATGAGAAGATGGTTGTTGGATAAGAGATAGTGAGTAAACTTATTCACTCTTTCCACATTTCTCAAACTAGAGCTACTCTTTCAAGGTTAATTTTGGTCCAGTTCTTTGGGTGATTTCCATATCAACTGGGATTTTGTACGTAGGCTATCGTTTCCAAATGAATCAGTTTTTATTTATATCCCATTAAGGTACCGTAGAAGTTAGAAAGAAGTTAGAAAATGGAGGAGGTCCCTGTAATTGCTTTTTCTATCATACTTGGGAGAATCGTGTTTTGGGCCTAATACATACCGAACACTAAAACCTTTATTGCGATGCTTTGGAAGATTTAGAGAGGCATTTTTGTAAATGAGTAAGCCGAAACAATCAGCCGAACTCCTTTGATTTTTCGCTGGTGTCTTCTAACTTTTTATTTATCTTCCGGGGTTTCTGGGCTTAATTCCGTAAATTTCGTGGATTAATTTGTTTCTTTTTTCTCATCCTTTACAATTTATTATTCCATACCAGCTTTTTTGTGCAGTTTCCATCTCTTTGTATTCGTTTCTTCCTTTGCTCCATCAACCAAGTATCGAGTTTCTAGGCAGCCAACACAGCGAGTATTCGCGATGGGTTTACGCCAGAAAAAGAGTTGACCTATCGGCAGCAGGCAACTCGCTTCATACAGATGATGGTGGATCAGTTGAATCACAACGTTCGTGATCAAAGAGGGAAGATGTGGGTGCATTTTTCTATCGTTTTTTGTTATCATTTGCTTCCTGCTGGTCTTGTCTTGGTGAAATTAAATTTCATTACCTCACTCAGATCGCAGTGAGGCGAGATTTAAAAAACCTTTGAATGCGAAAAGGTTGTATCTGTTTCCCTTTTATTTGTACGATCTTATGAACTGATCTTGTTAAGCTTATGAGAGGTTTGTATAAGTTTTTGTTGTCGTTGTTGTTTTTGTTGTTTGCGACATCGTGCCATTCTTAACGGCACGGTTCTTAGGAAGGCGAAATCGCCGAAACATCAGCCATCGACCAATAGCAACAGCTTTTATCAACTTCACATTAGCTCAGCAAGATCAACAAGAGAGCATAAATAGATATATCTCTTACTTTTGCTTAAGTTGATAGAAAGTCATTCTTTTGAGTAGTTTCCCATTTGCTAGTGCCATAATAATGGAGTTTGTTATCACTGTGTTACAGTTCCCAACTGTGTATGTGTGCAGCAATTATGCATATGCAACGTTTCTATTGTTTCCACACGTTCAGGATGTTCGACTACAGGGTTAGTTCTTCGGATTTACAACACTGCTTTCCATAGGTGATTTCATTCCATTCGTATTTAATTTCTTTTCCGTGTTAGGACATTGCTGCCGCATGTTTGTTCTTAGCGGGGAAAAGCGAAGAATGCCCAAGAAAATTGGATCACATTGTGCGAGTGTGGTGGGCAAAGAAATTCGACCGTCATCCAACTATTCCAAGTAACAATGTGCGTTTCTTACTATACATTAAGCTTACACAACATCCATTAAATTTTGAGCTATGTTAAGTTTTCATTTACTGCCTATTTCAATTTTTCACGGCAAGATACTACGTATGGTACAACTAAAATGGTGCTGAGGCATTTGCAGAACTCTGAACCACAGGTGTGTGCGGTGAGGAACACGCCCCCTATTACCCTTTTCGGACGCTAACACGTTCATCACCAAGCTTTCGCGTGTTCTTCGTTTTGTCTTTCTTTCAGCTAGTTTTCTGTCTACCAGTGCCATCAGTAATCACCCGTCAACGGGATTGATCTGGCAAGCTCAAACCGGCAATGAACCCAGTTAGGCGGAACACGCATGATGTAGTGGTTAACGCTTTGGCCCCTGCAGAGGGTAATAGCGCTCTGGCTTCCTATCGCAGACACCTATGGTCGGAGTTTCGCAAATATCTCAGCGCCATTATCGTGTAACTACTATCAGTGACAAATTTTTGGTTCGTACCGTGTTCTATTCGAATATAGGGGACAGCTTATGTGCTTCTGAATGTAGAATTTTCTTCTCGACATATGTTCTATCTTCACATTCTCTCCTCACATTTTGTTCACTGCAACTAGTTGTTCCTTTACTCTCCACAGATCAGTGGATTATAGCATTACATCGAGGCAGCGCAACTAATCGTACAATATGAGAACGTCATTCTTCAAACGATAGGTGAGTTCGTTTCCTTCTAAGCCTAATGTTTGTTTAAATTCGCACAGTAGTTATTAAATGGATGTTTAGAAATAAAAGCGACCGCCTAGGCAAATGAAAGAACTTTTTTATGTTAGACATAGTGGCGATAAAAAAATGTAAAATAGGCACTTAGAGGTTGTGTTCAGCTTTTGATCTGAAGGTCGAGATGCCACATCCGTTCGTTCTCGCCGCAATGCACGAGATTGCGCCTAGTAAGCAGCTTTATAACTTGCCTGAATCCTGACTTTGACCTAGTAACGCTCAACATTTCCAGATAACAAGAAACTTACAGAGTGTGCGTACTTCTTCGCTACAGATGTGTAAGTTTTAGTCCTTGTTTACATCAGGGCGTGACGAGCAACTACCCTTTTTTGTTTTCGAAGAAGTCCTGAGACAATTGTTTTCGTTCTTTCTTGTTACATTTCTGCTTTTCCAATGTGTATACCATGCACTTAGGGATTTTTCTAGTCAACAAAAACAATTGTATAATTCTTTTCTTGGTTTCTTGTTTCTTAATGGTTTTGTGTTCTATAAAAATCTGCAAGGAAGAGTTCGTCACGCCTAGGCCTAGGGTTAGAATGATATCCTGTTTGACATAATCAGACACCTGTTTTAGGCTGTGCGTAACGAATTGGGCGATTCGGTACAACGCAAATTCGATAGCATGCGTATGTGTGCACCTAGTGTGTGTGTACGCCGGATACGAGGTGTTGGTCAACACTTGTTCCCATTCTGCCTAGAGCGCGCTTTGTAATGCGAGCCGAGGGTGGACGCGGCGGATATGGTCGTGCGCGGGAGGGTTCTAGTGCCGTCATGTGTCCGAAAAAGTTCACGTTGATTTGGCATGGCCCGCACACGGTCCCACCACCATCCTTGGCCGCTGGCAAGTTTCTCGGGGCATTTGGGCAGTCATTCATGACGTGAAATAGAGGTATGTCTATTGTGAGCCTCTGAAATGTTTTTGTTTGGATTCAGTCTTCTAGTCATTGACTTCACATTTAGCCACAAGGAATCGGGCACATACAAAGTATCAGAATTTGGTACATTACAATTTTATTTTCCTCTGGAAAGCAGTGTTATTAACGATTCTGTTGCGGAAATTGTGGAGTTTTTAACGCGTAGTGATATGTTATGTTAGTGTTAATTCATATCTCGTTATCAAAAGATGCATAACTAAGTTAGCATTAGTGATATGATATAGCAATAATTAGTCTTGGCCATCATTTGCTTCGAACGTAATTCCTTTACTCGGCTGACTCGTTCCGTCAATAATTAATAGTGGTCCGTGTGGCGCTAAAGAGGCAAATGGTGTTCGCTTATGATACGAAAAGCATCAGTTTTTTCGCATGCGGTTATTTTTACTATAGCGAGAGGGTAGCTTTCTGTATCTAGTGAGCTCTTACAGACAGTGTACAGAAATCTAAATTCATTGTGCGCGTTGTAGATGGGGAGCTCAGTAGGTTGTTCGGAGATGAATGGGAATTCCAAACTGCGTTTTTAAAATAACGTACATTAGAGCAAAGTTTATTAGTTGGAGGGGAAGCCAATGAGTTCGTTAGCAGTTCCTTCTCTCATACCTTGTTAACGTACCAACCGAGGCGGCTGTGCTGTGTCCGAGCTTTGAAGTTTGGACTTGAGATTTGTCGAAATTTCAGTTTTGACATTTAGGATTATAACCATTAAAATTTGTTAAAAAACGCTATTAATACTGCAGTTACATAGCACAAAAGTACTTACAATGATATTCTCTATGTTGATAGATGAAAATACAGCATCGCGAAGAAAACTATTGCAGAAACGTGTAGAGAAAACGAAGTTGTAAAACCATCCTTCCGAGCAACCTAATACATAGTTACGCTATTCGGGAGTTAGCACTCTATCTGCTTTAGAAAGACGAGTTATATAACTTCTTAACTGACCGATTTATGCTTTAAATGCCAAGAATCCGTAAGTACTACCATCAAAGAGAATTGATTCTGAGGAAAGAACTATGTCGTAAAATTTCATGCAAAGCTGTTGGGTCTTGTTAGAAGTCATATTCATTCATTTGCTGGTGACCTTTTCTTCTATTAGTACAGCAGTTTTTGATATTGCTTCTTTAATAACATGCTAGGTTTGATAACGTTGACATTGTTGTAGTGTATTGTAGTAAAGTAATTGAAGGCGTTTGTTTTTCGTAGATTTGTTCAGGATGTCATTTACCTTGTTAGAACTCTGGTACTAACTGCGCCTTGGTGCCGTAATTGTTCGAGAATGTGGCGCGACTATATTTTCGCGCATACATTCCAGTTTCTACTTCCATCAATCTAATTTTTTTTGAAGTGCCACTTTAACGAGTTTAACTCATTTAGACTCCGTCGCCAACACCTGGAGAAAAAGCTTGGTTCGAAAAAATCGACCCAGATATGACGCAAGATCTTTTGAATGGTATTGTCAACTGTTTAGTTCTCTTTTCTGGCGAATCCGGCATTAAGAAGTTTAGTCATCATCGTGGGATCCGTCTTAGACGTAGCTTCAGTCATTTCAGAAATGTCTCAAGAATTTGCCAGCGTTTACAAGTCTTGCCGAGAATGGTTGGCTCTTACACGATTTGTTGCTAAAGGCATAGTGAAGCCAACAACACCGACTCCTAATCCGTCACGAAGTCCAGCTGAGGACAAGGAAGTCTTACCGCCCCCGCCTCCTCCGCCTACATTCCATAAGAAAGTTGATCTCTCGGAATACAAGGTGTGGTTCTACTTCTACGGTGGCCTATTCTGCAATTGTGTGCTGTATCTGTGGGTACGTGTTGTGATACTGTGTTTATGCCAGCTATAAACAAGGGATTTTACTTATTTTCTTTTTTTAGCAAGCGATTTGTGCTTAAAAACGCTGCCAAAGGAGTAAATTTTCGTTTATTATTTTTGTCATTGTTACTGTTATTATTACTTATTAAATATTACTACTACGTATTTTCCGTGGTGTACCTCATCCATTACAATGTAGAAGCTTTAGGAACGCTCTAAGTCACATGCTTGTGGAGGTGATCGGCCTTCAGGTGAGCGTGTACCTCCACGACGAAGCTTCATTCCGGACACGTCACAGGTTCGACCTGATCTCTCAATGCCGAATCTCACTCTTCCTGGGCAAGATACAGTAGCTCGGACACCGCTTGGTAATTCTTGCACTTTATCCAGTCGTTTAATATATTAAGAAACTTTAAGGAAGCTCAATTTATTAGGGAAATTGGATATGTCCCCACGTGCTGTAGTTCTCACTTTATAATTGGTATTGGTGCGATATTCGACATATGTGTGAATTCTGTAAAATTTCAATAGTTTTTTTATGACGTTTATGTGAAGATAATCAGTTGTAGTTGGGAAGCACGTCCTGTTGAGGAATTGTCATAATGTAGTTGTGAAGGAATTGCTAGTTTTAGAATTAGCCGACAGATTATCCACGATAAGACTCGCTGTTGTCATTTAGTCTTAGTTGTACATAACGATTTGTTTAGCGTCAACTCATGACAATGGACATAAAGTAAGAGATGAACAAAATCGAAGGGAGGATGAAAAGCGAAGGGAGAAGGATCGACGTCGGCGAGAGGAAAGGGAAAGACTGGCGTCAACACATTTTGAAGATAAGGAAAGGCGGAAAGAAGAGGAGCGCAGAAAACGAGAACACGTGCGAACGCCTGTGACTGGGCACTTTAGTGGCAGCCAACCACCACTGTAAGTTTTTCTTATTTTAGATTATGAACTTTTTAACATGTCTATGACGATAAGTTTTAGAAGTATGTCGATTTACTTCTTTTTCGAGTGCTTTGTGAAATGCAACTCCAATAGCACATTGGTGTTTTCTAGTTGCAAAGAAAACTTCCATTTTTAAATATCAAACTGCTTGTTACAGTTTTTCACGGTAGGTTTTTATGTGTGACTTAAGCACAATGATGCCGAAATATTTACAAAACTCCGGGCCGCAGATGTTTGGGGTGGGGAATGAACGCGCTATTAACTGAGGACAAGTGAAACGAAAGAACCGCGTGATGTGGTGGTGAACGCGTTATCCTCCGCAAAAGGTAATATTGTGGTTAAGTCACATTTTTTAATAGTTTGAAACGAAGCAGAGGAGACGATTTGATTCACATGGCGATTATGAGGTCGAAGGAATGCGCACCATCATCGGCATGAGTTGATCATTAATGAGTTGAGTACTTCGCATGTCTTATATCAGTGATTTCAGTGAGAAGCGTCCTCGCATGGATCAACAGTCTTCGTCTTTCCCACCGTCATCCTTGGCTTCTTCTGGTATGGGTAGCGGCTCTTCATCAAAATCATTCCGGCCTATGTCTCAAGCTCACATGACAGCTCACAGTAGCTCACACAGTCATAGCACGATATCGAACGGCTCGCATTCACGGAGGGATAACGATGTTATGAAGGTTGGAACAGTTTCCTTGGGTTTTTAGGTTTCTGAGAAACATGAAAATGGATCATAAATCCACTTTATTTTATCTGTAGAAATCTATCTCTTAATTTTCTTTGAAAAATTTTCTTTTGCTTTACGAGAAAGTTCTAGTTCATTGGGCGCATTGGAATGTTATTTACACCTGAACTGAGGTCCTAACTCGGTTTTATGCGATGGAAGCTGTTGTTTAAGCTTGCATGTTATTATTTACATTTATCCTTTCTTGTGTTTGATTCGTAAATACCATCATCGCAATTTTAGCACCTTTATTTGATTAATATTACTCTTTAGGCAACGGATATTGTTTTCCCTGGTTATAAACGAGGTTAGGCATATGGGTGGTATTGTAGTGGTGAAATATTTAAAATATGTATTTTGACTTCGATAATGAACTAGCTGAGAGACAGGCGAAACGAAGGACCTGTGTGGTGTGGTGGTGAAAACGTTACTCCCCGAGAAGGACAATAGCGCTTTCGTTCCCCACCGCAGACGCCTGTGGTCCGGAGTTTTGCAAATATCTTAGCATTATAGAAGTTATATTTCGCAAAATACCTTGCCAATAAAAAGAATAGGCAGTAAATAAAAAGGATAAGATGTATTTTAACTTTCATAGCACTCTTGTTACTTCAATAGTTAAACATTTCTGCCCCGTTTTACGGGTTCTTCTGTTCATATATCGTTATGATAAACTAGTAATCAATTAGTGTTAGGATTTATTATTACAATTTCAAAGTTTTCTTTTGTTTACAGAGTTCATCGCAGCATAGCCGTCCTTCGGAAGCACCTCGAACGTTGACTCCGCCACCACCTCCACCACCCATTACTGAACTAGAGGATGGTGAGGTTGAGTGATCTCATTGTTACTGTCATAATTATTTGCTGTCTGTCTGTCAGTCGCTGGTCTATTGCCGTGTGTTTCGAATTTGGTACGTAAAAGTCGTGGAAATGTGGCATATGTGATATCTGTTTTGAAAAAGTCACGGGTACAATTTTACTTTTCTTTTCGTCGTACTCAATTTTACGTTGCTTGTCACCTAGGGAACGCTGTTTAGATCGGGTATGTTATTTTTGTCTTTGTCATCATATACGCGTATTTTAATTTAAATGTATAAGTTCCTCATGTGTTAGCTATCTTTAAACTATGGAATTTTTGACAATGTTGAGAAGCTAGTTGAGATCTTCCATTGTTTGGGTAACTTTGAAGATATTAATGTTCATATTCCTGCATTTCGTTGTTATTGTAATTAGAGTTATAGTTCGTTCTTAGAACTTTTTCATCACTACTGTTTCACTCCGCTTAGAGAATGTTCCACATACGCATCCATTCGATTTAATGGGTTCAATACACAAATAGTTGACTGTAACTTGACAAGGGGTGAATTTTGTATAGTAAAGGGAAATAAAATGTTTTAATGTGCTCGTGTATAGTAGTGAACTACCTAGCTGCGTTATTGTTTTGACATGTACTAAATTGCCCTTTGGCGCGCGAACCACTTTGTTTTCTGATCAAAATTAGCCGTGCCTAATTAGGACCCGTTTTGAGCGGCTTAGTAAAAAGAACATCTGCTAGAAATTTAAACTCTGTGCAGCCAAGAGGCTCAAAACTTTAACGGGATAGAGGCGTGAGGAAGTGTTATTGAATGCACAGTGCAACGTTGATTTGGAAATGCTTCACATTAGAAAGTAGAGGAACTTGGAAGGACGGATGGTGCAGTTGTGCACGAGTTAAATAGTTATCAAGAAAGTCGCTAGTTTGAGGTGTTGGGTTTGGTAGATGGGTCGAGACGAAGCGTTGTTGCACTTCCCTAAGGAGAAGTTGCACCAAAGGATGGCAATCTTGATCGTTTGGTAGTGCATAGCTGGTTTGATCTATCGCAGGGTTCTTAGTTGGGGTGAAATGATGATGACAGTGAAGTAAAAGAAAGGATAAAAGTTTTCGAGATTATCAATCCCTCATGGGTGCGCTGTGCATTAGTGTTCATCGAGAATTGTTAGGGATTATTGAATTCATGTCTGGCTTACACAGTGATTTGTGGTGGCCAAGCACTGCATTAAGTCTGTGCTGCTTTCCTCCATGGCAGGACTTCCACCAATTCGCTAACTCTCAAACGATGATCATGTGTGTATTCCAGGGCTGTTCTAAC
This sequence comes from Angiostrongylus cantonensis, assembly GCA_009735665.1. Classification (NCBI taxonomy): domain Eukaryota; kingdom Metazoa; phylum Nematoda; class Chromadorea; order Rhabditida; family Metastrongylidae; genus Angiostrongylus; species Angiostrongylus cantonensis. Next base: position 104,813 of record MQTX01000082.1, on the reverse strand, counting down.
CACTGCGGTACACGCGCCAACCGGAAGTGGAGGGGTATATCCATTAAATCGACGTACTGTAGCAGAAGCTTCAACGGCTGCACTACTCGTTGGTCAACAGAAATGCGCCAAGTCTTCTCTACGACAACACGTAATCACAAATAGTCCAACTGATGCCGCAAGTGTTGAACGAGCTGGGATACAAAACTCTGGCTCATCCTCCACAAAGCATGAAGCTCTCGGCGTTGATCATCACTGAGGGATGCGCCATGCATTCGACTTTATTTAACATCGTTAGAGGTGATTGAATACATATCTGGCATATACAATGACTCGCGGCGGCCCACCGATGTGTCAAGTGCTGCTATCTTCATATACAGGTCTAGTACCAAGTTTCCGAGCCAGGTGGGCCTAAAGCGCAGGATCGCTCCCAACTGTATTGCATGGCGTCTTTAACCACTCCGCTACACACGCCCTTTCATCCAACATGGTGGTTCCATTTCTTACGTACCGACTACCACTTCTTTAAAAGCTCATACAACTTTCTATACGAGGAGTACTTCAGAAGCGAAGCCGAAAATAGAACTGCTTTTGATGATTTTATCGTGTCCACAAGTCCAGAATTTTACGAGATTGGAATAAGTAAACATGTTTTCTCGATGGCAAAAAAACCTTGAGATGGTAACAGTTGTTATTTTCATTCATAAAGAATATTTTGAGCTGAGATATTCCACTTTAAAAATACATTGGATCGGACTGCAGTTTCAGAAAGACCTAATATCCACTTTTCTATCGAACCAGATTCTGTTATGATATGAGACAAAAATCTATATTATTGTATACAGACTACGATATAAACAGAGATCATAGCTGTTCGGAAATCAATTAGGGAACGAGCACTGTTCCAGGACATTTGTTGAGGATATTGTCCAGAAAAAAGGACTGAAGCCGCATCACGTGCAAAAACTGCCGGATGATTGCAGGATCCACCACGACAGCAACAGAAATAGCATGGACCAAACGGTGTGTTGGCCTGAAAAGGACTAAGTGGGCAGAATATTGTGCCGAACAGACACGATGATTTGTACAGCTATTTATTTTCCTCCATTTGTTGTTTCTGATGACATATTGTACATGTGCAATTTTTTGGACTCCCCTGAAGTGAAAGCACTTAAAGCGCTAGCTCTTCATCGTTTCCTAGAATAGTGAAGGGGATTTTTGTGTTGAATCCATGCCAAACCATCTACTTTGTACTTTCCAATTGCTAAATGAATAGATTTTTGTTAGAATGGAAGTGCACTGGGGGCAATACCCGCCAACACTAGGGGTCTCCACAGTTGGGTGGGCAGAGGCAATGGGTGTTTTATAGGTGTGTCTATGAAAATACTGAGGATTGATCCGTCTAGCTTATTGAATAGTGAGCAAATAAGTGAAATCTATCTATCCAGCTCAGGATTACCGTTTGCGACAAAGACTTACACAGCACGGGTATTCTTAGTTAGTAATTAAGATTGAATTCAAATGTTAGTGCGTACCATACGACATCCTTGCTGGTTAATGAAACCGGGACCATCACCACAAGTCTGGGCGCCGAACGGTATGGCAAAGTCATTGGCGCAACCAAAACTGGCTGTCCTACCGAATGTATAGAAGCTAAATAGATATTCCTTAGATTAGAGACAACTGGACGGTGAAATCACTAAACGAAATCGCTAGATTTACCTCACTGCACACCAATTTCTGTTTACTGTTTCTGCACATCTACGATTAATGATTCCTCCACTGTAAGGAGACGATATCGTTACACTGCCTTAATATAAGTTCGATGGAAAAAAGCTGGATGTAGATTTTAGGCAACAAAAATGGTTAAATTTATCATTGTAGTAGAATTTGGTATAAATCTCATCCCAGGTTTTATCGCTGCATAGCAAACATTCAATAGCCTGTTAAGTGTCGGCCATCACTGCTAGGATTTCGACTCATACATCTGTTGAACACTAGTTTCATAGTGGTAAAGTTTTACATAAACAAGGAAGTGCTTGTTGGTTGATGTCTAGTTGATGGAACCAAGAGACCTCACAACTTTCCAAACTAGAAGAATCACGACTAGATGGTCAATACCAAGGTTTGAGTGCATAGGTGATGAACAAGGAATAAAAGCTGATTAACAACAAATAGGTCTCGATGAAAAAACGTTAGCTCTATAGACGCTATAATTTGGTTTAGCTTTTATTTTCTGCCTACTACAAATTTCACGGCAGGTTATTAAGCGAAATACAACCACAACGTTGCTGAGATATTTGCAAAACTCTGGACCGCAGGTGTCCATGGTGGGGAATGAACGCGCTATTATCCTTTCCGGGGAGTAACGCGTTCACCACCACACCATGCGGGTCCTTCGTTTTGCACGTCTCTCAGCTAGTTCTATCCATCTTTTTGCCGTCAGCAATCACCCGTCTACGGGATTGATAGCTGCGAGACGTGCAAAACAAAGGACCTGCATGGTGCAGTGGTGAACGCGTTATTCCCCGAAAAGGATAATAGAGCGTTCGTTCTCCACCATAGACACCTGTGGTCCATAGTCTTGCAAATATCTCAGCAACGTTGTGGCTATAATTTGGTTCATTGAATCTTGAAGATCTAGGCTAGTAAACAGGTTCTATTTCCTCAAAATTGCATGAAAGATTCGGATTTGTCTTTAGAAACAAGGCTCATCAGTCCTTTTCTAACCTGACGTGAGTGATTATATAGCGTCTTCACGAATAATCCTACTTCCCTTAGCACGGTTTCCTGTTGTCTAGCAGTTAACTGGTTTGAAAAGATTTCGCTTCCCTAGAGTTCTATAAGGGATGCTGAGAATTCTTTTAACATGACCCGACACCACAGATTTTGCCGATTCCATCATTCCATTCCATGCCGATTTTCTTGCATTCGATTCGTTTTCTCGCATTCATCATCCTTAACGACTTCAAACTTCTACGTGTGTGTTCGGTTGCCCCTTGAACATTTTCGCTTTTCTTATGAATACTGCTCAAGTGAAATCACTCTGTAATCCTGAGATAGCCCTGCTATGACGCTCCACATAGATTAGAGAGGTGAGCTTGTCCCACAAACCTCTGGTACCAATTTTTACACTCTAGAGAAATGAGAAAACTACCGGGCCAGATACAGAGTCGAACCGGAGCGCTGTATTCTCGTAGTAAATAGCGTACCACTGCCCTACCTACTTCCGTGGTAACGATATGTCTATTTCAAATCGTCCTCACAGGTTGTCGCTGGCCTTTGTAGGTCTTAGGAAGATTTGCTCTGTTATGGTTAGGCTGCTACCGCGGTGGTGCTGAGTCCAAGAAAATGTCGAAATCCTTTCCACTTTGCGATACCGTGCGAGGGACCTTGGCTGTACATCATATTTTAACACTGAGGAATATCTTTCAGCTACGTTGAAGCCAATCGTTTTATTAAACTAAGTTTTATCACACTTCGGATTCTAAGAGCATCTATGACGGGCAAGAGCGAAGAAGTTATGGCAGACGATACGGTGACAAAAGTATGTGTAAGACGTTGAGCACGTCGAACTTGTTCAATCAATGGAAAGAAATCGGCGAACACTTGATTTCACGCCGTTTCTATTTCTCTGCATTTTCTCGTGCCACCATCGCCACTTAATGAGAATGCCTAAAACGATCATTACAAGTGCTTCAAGAAACTTAGTATAATGATCTGCAGCTCCTATACCCACAAAATCATGGTCGCTCTTATGTTAGCGATCTCAAACAAAGCCACAGTGGATTGAGGATATCACACAGTTCAAGGACAACTACTAGATACTAAATGAACTCTAATGGATTGGATGTATCCGAAAGCAAATGAGACCAAGTGAAGCCAGGGGGCAAAGCATGTTGTAGGCGGAAACTTTCTTGCCGTACACTTAGCGGAAATCGAACAAAATATCACTGAATATCACAATGTTAACTTTTTTATTTACTGCCTAGTGCAATCTTACTGCTAATGGCACTAATAGATACGAAACATGCTAAGAGACAGGTGAGAGGAAGGACCCATATGGTGTGGTGATGAACGCGTCCGTCAGCCCTCGGAAAAGGTAATGGCGCGTTTGCTCCCCGACGCAGACACCGGCGGTCCGGAGTTTGGCGAATATATCAGCATTATTGTGGTTATATCACTGAATAGTTTATGTGGACTCAACAAAAGTTTCTCTTTACCTGCATAGCAATGCCCAGTCTGTTGCGGTGGACAGTTGCTCCCGTAGTTAATTGTTTTGAGAAATGTTATAATCTGGATTGGAAGTCGCAGCAGTGCCATGAATTGTGTAATGTTGACAAGGATCTTCGATCGGTACTAAGTTCGAGCATTCATGACATAATCGGCTTCATGAAATAAACGATACCGTAACGTTGAAGTTACTGCACAAAAAAACTTCTGCTGCACCGTTTTACCTAATTTATACCTATTCTTCTATACTTTACTTTTTTATATTTTGTATTTCGTGAAATTATACTCACGACTGTGACGCGCACGTGGAATGCGCCCATGGCCCACCTAGCCTTCCATCCCTCCGGGGTCGGCAAATTGGTACCAGACTTGTCTGGGAGGATAGTAGCACTGGCTCGATACATCGGCAGGCCACCGCGAGTCATTGTAAAGGCCAGGTATGCATTCAGTCACCTCCAGGGATACTTAATGAAGTCGAAATGAAGTCGAATGCATGGCGCATGCCTCAGGGATTGATCAACGCCAAGAGCTTTATTTATATTTATTTATACTCACGACGTTAGGACTTCACAAATATGAATCAATCGCAAAGACACAAGCTTTGTAAAATTTCCAAGACTAACAAAATAGGAGGAAAACCAGTGGTCTTCGTTTAACTCCTCAGGAATGCGCTATCAAAAAATTTTAAGAGGTAAATAAATGCACATCTGGCCTTCACAATCGTTGTAAACTTACAAATCGCAAAATAACGGGAGTTTGAAGTGTAATATCGAATCAAGGGCTATTTGTATCACCTAGAATCTGTGACTAATGCGCTGTTTTGGAATCAGATGGCGGAAAACACTTACTTTTCCCTTCTGAACGAGTCAATTCCAGGAGGATGAAGAGCTTTGATTAAGTCATTTATAGATGAGTCATGAGCGATGTTAACAATGTGAATTGCGCTGCACTACACTACACTGTGTGTCCATGCTGTATCAAATGTACAACATAACAATATAGTTAATTCGCAGAAAATGTCGGATTTTGGTCAGTTTCATAGATCGACGGGTGGCATGTAGGACAGTGGTTAGAAGTGTCTTGCAATACATACGCAGTCGTTGGTTTGATCCCGCGACCAGGACTCGCAAAGCTCTTTACCTTTCTGAAGCCGGGAGAGTGGCATCTTAGGGGTAGCAGCTCTGGCCTGATACATTGGTATCAGCTGCATCACTGTCAACCCGTTTATCGTCGAATAACTCGAGAGTAAGTTTTCCATTTCTCCCTGTCGTATGCTAGATTATCCCAGTGGGCCCTGCCTGCTTTAAGGACTTGTTGAGCATCATATCTTTTTCCTAGTATGAACTCTGACCGTCGGCTCGGTCGTCTTCATGCAATACGTTTGACATTCCAAGAAATCCTTGTCGTAAATACATTACGTGTAGAACACTACGTGTTCGGCCCACCATGTCTTCGACAGTTCGGTGTGTAGAACAGCCTCCTTGATTTTGACGTTGACTTAGATGGGAGCTTCGAATTCATGCTATTACTCACATAGGCAATCGCAAATCATTATATAGGCCAGAAATCAGCTCTTACGACGCTTGACGAAATCGAATGTTTGATACTTCTTTCAGAGCATATCTAGGCGTTTGAAGAAATTTTAATCCGTTCTCGAAAGGAGTGATAAGTGAAATGGAACAAGAAAGCAAGCTTATAGCAACTCATCTCTCTTTTAGATTAACACTTGTGAAATAAGCCGGCGGCAACTGTCGTACATCGGAGTCAAACATTTCTTTGGCTAATGCTCACCTAAAATATGAGATTCCCTTTTACCATAAGTCGTGTATATCACAGCAATTCTTTTTTCAATTTTCCGTCTTGCAACAAGAAATCCATACAGGTGGTACGTTTCATTAGTGAACTCCGCTGTGACTTGGTGATTTGTTGCTTTCTCCCTTAGCTGATGAATTGAATGATGAATGAGCATGGTTTTCATACCTAGGTCTTCACCATAAGCGACAACTGGCTGTTGTGGTTCGCAATGAATTTTTTCGACTCCTGACTAGTAGCTTTTTGAATGATGACAATTCCTCATGCAATTATTCAACTGAACGAGTCCAGGATAGTGCAGCGGACCAAATCCGGTTTGGCCAATAAAGATGGTTTTTCCACCAACTTTTCATGTAGTTCTCTAACATAAACGAAATTTGTTTCTGTTACTAAAGTGGCACTTATGTCTCGGAAGTTGTAATAGATAACGACAGCTACCAAATGCAGACAATTTTTACCTTTTGCTAATACTCGGCCAGTAATGTGCTCTGGATCTGTCTCAGTACCGATCCAATTAGTTTAAGTGTCACCAATTGTTTTGTCCATAATTTTCCACAATAATTGGATACAAAAGAGCTTCGAGTAAATAGATAGCTGGGACCTATCAGCGCCCAAAAGAATGAAGGATAAAGGATAAAGTGCTCGTCGTTGACAAATTCTTGAGGGATGCCCAATATTTTCTACTTTGACATGCATGTTTGAGATGATTGAAGGCATATCTGGCTTACACAGTGATTGGCGCAGGGTTGTTTTATTCTCCTAGACAAGTATTGAACCAATATGTTCATTTCCAAGAAAGGCGTAGGAGGTTTGGTTAGCTCTGTGCTGGATCGAGCCAGTTTCTTACGTGTACGGAATCTCTAGCTCTACCTTACCCACTCCTCTATTTTGATATTAACTAAACAGAAATTCAGTCCTAAAATGCTATACAAAAGAGTCTCATCAAAAACTGAATATTTTTTAATGAACATTTTATATTAGCCGTCATTTTTCACTTTTTCGAAACTCCCTAGATTCTCCAACAAAGGTACTGACACTTAGCGCTTGAAATTTTTACCATTAAGGTGACTTTTCCTTTGCTCTCACCTCGTAAATTCTGAATGGTTTCTGATTTTATGATTTTGTTGAAATAAAATTTAATATACAAATTAGATAATGAAACGAAAAGAATTTAGGGAGTAATATATGAAGAGCTATGAATTGAAACCGGGATGCTAACGAAAGTTGGTAGCTGAAATTCGAATACGATGGGAAGCTCAATGAGTAAAGAAATGGACGCTGGTGGTATTCTGTACGGTACGGTCGGTCATGGGTGATGGTGGGCGGATCAGACGATGTTTGCTTTTTTTCGGCGCCAGCGTCGGCATCAGAATAGTACGAAAATTCAGAAGAGGAACACGTAACGTGTTTGAGTTGAATATCGAAAAGTAATTGAAACTTCCTTCAACTTTCAATAGAGGAGGTGACGTCATCAGAAAACGAATCACAGGGTTGAATGCGACGAAAGCAACGGTCGAAAAAAATGGACATGTTGAAGAGTGGGTACGAAATCATTTCGTTGCGGAGTCCAATCAGCGCCAATGTCGTTTTTATAACCACCTAAAATGTTCTTTGGGACACTAAGATATTTCATGAATTCTTCGTCGTTTATTTAACCCTTGCGCTATGAAGCTCGTTTCTTTTTCTTGGTAACTGGCGATAATTTATCGATAACTAGTGTATGAAACAACTTCAATGATGAGATATTTGCAAAACTCCAGACCGCTGGTGTCTGCTGTGAGGAACGAACGCACTATTACGCTTTCCGGAGGTTAATGCCTTCACCATCACACCATGCAAATCGTCCTTCGTTTCGCCTTTCTTTCAGTGTTAGTGCTATCAGCTATCACTCGTCAACGCGATTAAAAATAATAATGGTAAATAAAGAGGAGGGAAGGGAGAAGGGGGAGATGCATGCTTAGAATTAAAACCCTAAAATTTTAATTTTTTCAAAGAAAGAACGGCAGCTATCAACACAAGCGATACACAATGGTGAACACCATTCTGTCATACCGCACAGAGCTCCCCCAGTCTAACTATTCATTTTCTCGAAATACCAGATATTTAAAGAAAACGTTCGAAACAGTCCGTACCATGACCTCCAGAAAAGCATAATTTCGCATTGGTACAATGAGGTAAAGGAGTAGGTGCTACAGTGGTAGTGATGATGTTCGTTAACCTATTTCGAGCCTTTTCAAACGCTGGTTCAATCCTGCACCGGGCTTGTCAAATTTCTCATTTCTTCAGGGTCAGAATATTTGGTACAAGACTCAACGAAGGTGAGTTCACTTCCTCTAGTCGACGTTGGAGCGTCCTGTCACGGCTACTTCAAATTGCAGAGAAACTCGACGCTACTAGCAGTCAACACTTTCGTGACAAAGACAAACAAATCCACAAACAGCAGCCGGGAGGCACCACATGCAAGGCTGCTTGAACACCATCGAGGATTATGGATGCGAGCAAGCGAGTCGAGTCGAGGGATCCATACAATGTGATACAAGTTACGTTCAGCCTAGTACTAGTCTTTACTTTTTTTCCAAGTCCTTTGAAAGTAATGACCTTTTAAGGTTGCAGTGTGTCACCTATTCACCTAGTTCTCGTGTGCGTTCTTTCTATTTTTCTTCTCGGGATTTAGTTTTTCATCAGACAACATTGCTCCTTCAAGAAACAACTAATTTTTACGAAAACAGGAAAGTTACTTTGAAACTTGGAAGGTCCGGGCTCACTGGTTTTGCGGCCCCAGCACAATCTTCATTTTTCGGAATTTTGCTGGTTTAGCCATTGTGGTCCCTGGAGTCCCGAAGTAAGCCTGGCCGAAGTCTGTCCCAGGTCGTCGCCACTACAGGTAGTCGCCACCCTTGTGGATCAGAGGAAGATTTGCCACCATGCGACTAGTTTGATATTAGGACTGTGGCGCATCCTGGTATTGGCTTACTTTTAGCTAGGCTTCCTGATGGAAACGCCGGACTCCTCAGCATGGGAGACCCAGCTAGGGGACGAATCGCCCGCTGTACACCGCAGTTTGATACCCAGGATGACCTTTCAGCCACGATGAAGCGATAAACAGCTGAGAGTAGTAGTAGTAGTAATAAGAATAAAAAAAACGTATCTGGTCCTCAAAAAGGGAACGTGTGGCGCAGTGGTTCTCAGCCACGATGAAGCGATAAACAGCTGAGAGTAGTAGTAGTAGTAATAAGAATAAAAAAAACGTATCTGGTTCTCAAAAAGGGAACGTGTGGCGCAGTGGTTAGAGGCGCCACTGCCGCGCTCACGTGAAATGCGCCCATGGCCCACCAAGCTTTCCATCCCTCCGGGGTCGGCAAATTGGTGCCAGGCTTGTCTGAGAGGATAGCAGCACTGGCTCGACACATCGGCAGGCCACTGCGAGTCACTTTAAAAGCCAGATATGCATTCAATCACCTCCAACGATACTAAATGAAGTCGAATGCATGGCGCATCCCTCAGAGATTGATCAGCGCCGAGAGCTTTATCTCCTTTATCCTTTATCTAGTCTTCAAAGAGTCTAGATCCTTATAGTTTTTATTAATTATATAAATTCGCTATGAGCTGAAACATTTAAATCCGAAATCAGGCATTGGTATCACGTCCTGTGACTCCTTCAGAGCTCACCTCATCGCGTAGTGGTGAAAGAAATGGGAATTAACATGAACCACGTTCACAGGACAACGGCCTTTGTCGTTTTGTTAGCCGATAGTCGATTCTCTCTAGAGTTCTGAGATAACTGGGCATGACCCATTTGCTTTGAAGAGAGTAAATTTTTTCGGACAACTCTGGTATCAATTTGCCAACCCCGGAGAGATCAGAGGAGTGGTGAGCCCGGAGAGGGATCGCACTAGCACCGTGATCGTGATGAGCAGTACTACCACTAATAGCACTAATGTTTCATGACCGACAATTAAATATGGTTTAATCACGTTGTACAATACTCGGCATCTCATGGTTTTTCTTTTCTATTACACAAATTTTCTATAAATCAACAAATCGGTCAAGGACTCTGTAATACTTGAATTGATACTACAGCGGCGTTCTCTCCTCGCTGTCATAAAAATGCCATTTAACAACCCAATTATTGATTGATCGCTAATCGCATGTGTCAACGCAATAAGCGCTCATTCAATAAACGAACGCGCCTAAGTGTATTGTGCCAGGCGGCAACTCGTCCACAGTGGGCGGTAAGATGACACAGTGCTGTTTTTCTCCAGTATTCTAGTGAATATAGTTAATTAAGGATATGAAGTTAAAATCCTATAACAATTTTTTTTACAAATAAGCTGGCACGAGGTTGCTATAAAAATTTTCATTCAAATAACTTTTCCACTCCCCCTCGTCTACAGACGCACCTTGATCCGAGATCGTGGTCCTAAGCTGTTCGGTAAGACGATGTGAATGTTCGTGGACACATCGAATCGAATCCAGTGGAGGGAGCACCGCTCGGATCTTCTATACCAACCCTTTATCAGCTCACTTATGTAGAAAATTACTGATTATTCTTATCGAGGCTTAGTGAAATCAGGTTTTCAAGAGTCCTATAATAACTTTAATGAAGCTGAGATATTTGCAAAACTCCGGACCGCTGGTGTCTATGGTGGGGAACGAACGCGCTATTGTCCTTTCCGGGGAGTAACGCGCTCACCACCACACCATGCGGGTCCTTCGTTTCGCCTGTCTCTTAGCTAGTTCCATCGATCTTTTGACATCAGCAATCACCCTATAGTATATTACCTAGCGTTTTCTCCATTAGAAAAGTGAATTTCATGTCTATTAGGTAGAGAGTCGTTAAAAAAAAACTTTCTACAGCAGCGTACATGGTGGTAGTAGGTATTCTAAATAAGAAATATGAGTTCGAAAAATGTGATATAAGGGAGATTTGCTGAAGAAGGAAAAAGTGCCGTTTAAAGCGGTAAGATCCGCTCAACGAAGGGATAAGCAGCTATACTAGGGTGCCGCCATACCGGTCACCCTTAAATCGATTTTCATCTTTCCTCCAAGAAAAATCTGTTGTTGAACTTTTGAGTGGCTTCTGGGTGGGAGTGAACGACTTTTCCGATTATTGTCCTCTCTTTTCACAGTTCCCGCCATTTTTTTAAATTGGCCATTTTCTTTTATTTGTAATAAATTAGGGACTACACTTGCGCTAACACACTCGTGACCGTGCTGATTTTTCGGCAGCTGAGAAGAGTTCTTCGTTGTTAACCTTTTATTTTCTGCCTATATACTTTTTCTCGGCTGAAGGACGTCACATTGGTACCCATGGATTAGAATAGAACGAACAGGGTGAACGCCTATCTGGGTTTATCATGGCGACCAAGACCATCCATGGAAACTCGCAATTCCAGAAGCCCCGCCCTTAATGCTAGACGTGGGAGTCTCCAAATGGAGAGTACCATAATGGAAAAGACTACATTGTAGTTAATAGAACGTTTTGCCTAACCGATGTCGCTGTTGTCCAAAGTTCTACACGGGATCAGACCACCGTCTCCTTAGTGCTAGATTCCATTTCTCTCGGAAAGGAGAAAAAGCCGCTAAATTCAAAATCCGAAATCCCAGATCCACCATAAACTTAGACTTATTCAATTCATTAGACGGCTGTTGGAATTCGCCGTTATCGATAACATCTATGGAGTATTCGATTGGTTCATTCACGTCACGTACAACATCTTCACGATGGCGCTATGAAAGCTGAGAGTTCGAAAGTCACCAAAAGACGTTCGTCTCTAGATACTCTCGAGCTGATACGCCAGCGTGGAATCGCGCGAGCTGCAGGCAACCGCGAACTAACGTCCGAACTTGCGAAATAATCAAGACAGGCGATAAAAGGAGATGTTAAAGAGAGAAAAGCAGCAGTAATGGTCGAAGCTGCAGAGGCTGAGAAAAACATTCGCAAAGCCCACCGAAACTTTGACAGTTACAAGACCAAGATGATTGCACTTCGACGCCCAGACGGAACAATAACAGCGTCAAGAAAGGCAATGGAGAAAATCAACCACGATTACTACTCAGATCTCTTAGATAGCCACGTCCACCAACCATCATATGAAATAAAAGAGGATGGCCGGACAGCATAAAACCAGAAAATCTGAAGAAACTTCCGCCAGTCTTAGTAAACACTGGCTCAGCTCTTCACACACTACCTGTCTGAATGCAAGGTCCCTACTGAGTGGAAGACCAGCAAGACCGTGTTAATGTTCAAGAAGGGTGGCCTACACGATAGCGGCAGCTATTGCCCAATCTGCATGTTGTCTGTCGTCTACACACTTTTCACTCGAGTCATCCTAAACAGGATTGACAGAGCACTGGACGAAAGACAGCCATGTGATCAAGCCGGGTTTCGAAAACACTTTAGTTCGATGGACCACATCTACGCGATAACAAGGCTTGTTGAATTATCGCGAAAGTACAAAAGACCGCTCTGTCTCACTTTTATCGATTTAAAGAAGGCTTTTGATTCAATTCATATAGAAGCAGTCATGGAAGCCCTTGGTAGTCAAGGAGTCCCTTCTCAGTACATAAAGATTTTTCGTGAGCTGTACAAAAATTTCACAACCAAGATTTCACCATTCTACAACGATATTAACGATGACGTCAAAAGAGTAGTTAGACAAGGCGATACAGTGTCGCCAAAATTATTCACCGCCACCCTCCGGAACGTCATGCGAACATTGGAATGGGATAATATGGGAGTGAAAATCGATGGTGGGCAGTTACATCACCTTCGATTTGCTGATGACATCGTCCTTTTACCGCCAGACATTAGCCAAGCGGAACGTATGCTTGCTGACTTTAATAAAGCGTGTGAAAAAATTGGTCTTCGACTATATCTCACAAAAACGATGTTCATAAGGAACAGATTGGTTTCGTATACGCCATTCAGGCTCAACGGAACGAATATCTCTGAATGCTCCAGTTATGTCTATCGAGATCGGGAAATCAATATGATGAACGACTTAGCTCCAGAGCTGAGCAGAAGGAAATGAGCGGATTGGAGAGCTTTCAAGAGCATCGAGGATGTAGAAAGATATGGTACTCCACGAGTCCCTAGAGCGAGCAGGACTCCGTGGGCTACTTTGCACGTGACAGGGAAAGATGGAAGATTTACTGGCGCCCTCTCGAGTCACTCGACGATCAAAGGGCCTGCAGGTGACATCAGGTGATACTTATGCCGAGCAGGGTTTGATGTGAATAACAATCAGAACGATGCTGAGGACATTAATGTAATAGGCAGAAAATGAAAGGTTAACTTGTGGTTTCGGATGCTGCCTCAGCTTAACTGGGTTCAATGTCGATGTGGGCTCCCGAGATCATTCCCGTTGATGGGTGATTTTGCTGATGTCACTGATACATGGAAAACCTGGTGAAAGAAACGCCAATCATGGCCCGAGGTCGGAGTTTTACGGATATCTCAGCATCGTTCTGGATGTAGTTCTTCAAAAATTAGAGTGCTTAAAAAGTTGAGGTTTTTCACGTATTTATAGAACAGACCCTGCTCCATCGCTGTGAAATAGAATTACCAACGGAAAAAGATCGCAGGGAATACACCTTTTCGACGTCATAAAATCAGAAGTTCACCTTCTTGGGATAAGGAAGCTTGCGTCCTGTTGGCAAAGACGTGTAGATTGTATTGGTTTCTATTGCAATTAAAAATTTCACTATAAGCTGAATAATTTCGGTTTAAGCCTGAAAGAGCCCACTAGCTTCACTCCGAATGCATTGGAATCAATGCATGTCGTTGCAAAGTCATAGAATAGGACGTTAGAGCAATGTGGTCGGATTTTCGAGTTCCCGGGTCCTAGTAACCCCTATATTGGCCATTTCTTAGCATCTATCTGCCTCTCTTACAATGATTTCAATTTAAAATCTTGATTTTTGTACCTCTAAGGCAATACGATAGTCAGATCACAACAATCTCTTAGAGATTTTTTGAATAAAATCCGCTTTTGAATGGAAAAATACGCTTAACACTGATTCATCACAAAGCCACAAAAGTAACGTCGGTTTGCAAAATGTGACTGAAAATACGAAGTGTATCGAATTCACTGAAAAAGATAGGGCGACAGAATCGTGGTCATTGTGAAAACAGGATGATGAAGATGAAGAACGATGGCTATGTGAACCGATGAACAGATTACGCTGGATAGCATCAGATTACAGATGACTGGATTATGTGTAAAACTGAACGAACTGACAACTTATGCTCTAGGATGAGAATCACCGGAAAAAAGCTCTGGAAATCTGTGAATGATTTGAGTGGAGGCTTCCTTGCACAACGATTTTATTGTGGTACAGCTTTCAGCAGCGAATTCACCTCTTGTGCTACACAACCGTAAATCAGCTTGAATTGATCGGCTGTACGAACGAGGCCTGAACAAAGAATTGATTCAATTATGATCATCCTCAGCACTTTTATCCAGCGGTTGGTGCTGAAGATATTTGAGAATTGACTGGAAGAGCCTCAGAGATTGAAATATGCGCTTCACGGAATCTACTCGGTAATCTTTTACTAGTTGACTACTGTATAGGTTAATTCATACCGTCTCGCTGATCACGAAGATGTTCGACTGATGCGATGACGTCTAGTTGGCGGACACCCTTAAGTAGTCTAGCACAGAGCATGTCTACCGCACAGAAGACTCCCGTTCGTCCAGCACCTTCCCATGAGTGTACCAACACTGGCGATGCTCGGCCACGATACGATTTGTTCACCTTGCTGCAAATAATACATCGTCTGTATCGATTATTATATGCTAAAGTTCAAACAAAAGCAATGTTAGAATGAGGATGACACGGTTCACACTTTAATAGCGGTATAGTAACTATTCCTCTCAACGGTTTATCGCCTCATCGTGGCTCGAAGGTGTTTCTGGGTGTCGGACTGCGATGTACAGCGGATTGATTCATTCCCTCAGCAGCGTCTTCTAAGATGAGAAGGAGTGCGACGTTTCTATCAGGAAGCCTAGCTAAGAGTAAATCAATACCAGAACCCACTACCGACCTGGTATCAAACTAGTAGCATGATGACAAATCTCCCTCTGACCATCCACAAGGGTGGCGTCTACCTGTAGTGGTGACGAACTAGGGCAGAGCTTGGCCAGGCTGACTCAGTGTCCAGGAAACCACAATGGCTAAACGAGCAAAACTACAAAAAAAATGGAGATTGTGTTGAGTTCCGCACAACCAGTGAGCACGCGCCGTACAAGTATCCAAGTAATTATGGTAACTATAAGTAACTATTCCTCAAATAGTTCCTATTTTCTACATTTCCGTATCTCTCCAATATTAACTATGCTTACTGCTGGCTACATTTTTTTTGGCTTCTACGCTTTGCATCGCTTTCACATAAACCCTTTGTATAAGCCTTTGTACCGTCTCCAAATGTACTTTCTGTAAAAGCCTTTGTACAAAGCATTCCATCTCTTTCACATGACCTTTCTATAAGCCTTAGCGTCACCTTTCAGACAAACTTTCTGTAGGAGCTATTCCTTTGCTATTTGATTAAGTTCTGTGTTGACGAAGCTTCTTGCATACCGTCTTATCTAATATACTTGTCTGCATGAACCGTGCCGTGCGTTGAAGCAGCTCTATCAAATTGTACTAACCGAGAAACTTTCTACAACCTTCCTTTGAGCACTTTCTTTGGTTCTCTCTGCAAAACCCTCGCATATCACAGGCATAGGAAGCACTATTACTCGTCAAACCAGTTTGCTCCAACAAGAACTCCACTGCTCGCCCATCTTCGTTCAAATGTTTCACATACCTTGATTTCAATCTCGCTCGTACCCGCGCACCTAACCAAATGTCGTTATATTGTCATTATTGTATTTTTATTATTGCTATAAACTGTTATAATCCAAACTCGAGGTTGTTCACGGCAGTTACCAAGAAAGTCCCGCGTAGCGAAGTCTTACAAAGTCGAGCATTATACCTGCAGTTGGCTAAAAGAAGACAAATCTGACCAACTACTACTCTGCATTCCACCGAGCAACTAACACGAGCAGCAAGGATGGTGCGATAACTGGTGTCAACAAGTGGTATACAAGGGCAACGCGTGTGGATTGGTTGCTGCTCGAGGATTTCGTCATCTTTACGAATGTTGTAGGATACTGATCGAGTCGATTCTCCTCACAATCTTGGAAGCAGCAGGACTAAGGCGTTCCATATTCACTGGGAGGAGGACGCTGAAGAGAGAGTCGACCTGCACCATGTTTCCTGATCAATTGCATTACCAACCACTGCGCTACCCCTTCCCAATATATAAATAAATGCATAACAATAACGACGGTCATAATAATACAGAAATTAGTAAAACCGATTTTACCGAACACGATTTTCTCTCATGTGGAGAAGAGTGACCAGGAACTTGTTTTGGGATGCAGAGTAACTGGATAGTTTCTTGCTGTAATTCCTTGTTGCAACGGTTAACGTAGATATTGACAATTCGTGCCGACGGTGCTTCCATTGTATTCCGTGACGATGACTGTTCACTTATAATAGTACTCAGGTTCGACTTTCTATTAACCTCGGCATTGAATCATGAATTCGTCGTTTTCTCTCTCAGCGATCGTGAGGTTGTCAAACAGCATACGTTTACTTCCATGCAATAACACATACAGCACAATCGTAGCTGACGTTTCGGCAGAATCGCCTTCTTCCGAGCCTGCAAGGGTACACCAATACGCAACTTACTAGGTCAAACACTTCAACAGCACAAACAGAAAGATGAAAATCTGAGCGGTAATTACAAGATCTACGGCTTCTAGAAAAAACCCACCGCTTTCTCATCTGTCTTCCACCGAGGAAGAACAGCCGCTCAGAGTCGCATATGGTTGACAACGGCAGCACCAATCATCAACGATCAATACGAAGGTAAGGAACGAGATCACGCGTGATCTCGGAGCGTGACCTCCCTGCTGTTCATTGTAGGATTTTCGGCATTTATCCAAAAGCCTCGAAGAGTTTGCGCGTTGGTGTTTTAGGATCCCGTGCGAGGAGAGCGGCTTTTATACCAAAATCGTCTCCACTACGCTTTTGTATCGCATGCGTCCCTAGTGGCGTGCCTTGTTTTGCTTTTCCTTTGCCATCTAGGTGTTCTTTTATGTGGATAGATAAAGTCGCTATCCTCGCACGGGATACTAAAACACCAACGCGCAAACTCCTCGAGGCTTTTTGGATAAATGCCAAAAATCCTAGAATGAATAGCAGGGAGGAATGCCCCGAGATCACGCGTGATGTCGCCCCTTACCTTCGTATTGATCGTTAATGGTGGGTGCTGCAGTTGTCAACCATATGCGACTCTTAGCGGCCATTCTTCCTCGGTGGAAAACAGGTGAAGAAAGCGGTGCGTTTTCTCGAGAAGCCGTAGATCTTGTAATTATCGATCAGATTTTCATCTTTCTGTTTGTGGTGGTGAAGTGTTTCACCTAGTAAGTTGCGTATTGGTGTACCCTTCCAGGCTCTGAAGAAGGCGATTCTGCCGAAACGTCAGCTACGATTGTGCTGTATGTGTTATTGCATGGAAGTAAACGTATGCTGTTTGACAACCTCGCGATTGCTGAGAGAGAAAACGACGAATTCACTGTTCACTTTGCCGATCTGTCAAAATTAATCGTAACTGTTGTAAGGTACTGCTGAAAGAAGTTGGATAGTTCGAACTCATACTGAACAGTTATTCAGTACTTCCGTTCTATGAAGTAGCCGCGCCACTTCTACGTGAAGTCCAGCCACTACTACAAGCTTTTTTAAATTCTTTCTTGCTTTTCCTTTTTCACCATCTCCATGCAGTGGAAATTTTTGATCAGTCTACTAACGGGATTACGGTTGATGCAGATATGAGACGGGATAATTTACTGAAAGTTACTGGAAACTGAGAAGACATCAAAGTCTGGAAAAAAAACCCTGTGCCGTACAATATTACGTGTTCGAAATCGCTGATACCAACTCACCGCCTGAATTCGATGAGGCTCTTTGGACTGACAGGTGTACTGTCCTGTTTCCATGACAGATAATGGAATTGTGTAATGGTACGAGTCTGACCGTTGCGTAGATTCTTCAGATAAAATGAACGAACGAGGTAGTCGTCACTCCAGATGTGCTCAGAGACGAGATGGATCTTAAGGAGAGATTTCTAGCAAAGTGTCATAATTTAAGTAGGAAACCCTCTTACATGCACTGGATACAATTCGTTTCACGTCACGAAAGGTTTATTACATTCTAGTCATGAAAATTTATGGCAGAATGGACTGAATGCGTGCGATGCTGTGGCGTGCAAAGTGTGAGCATCGATTTTATGGCGCAATTCGACCAATGAATGGATGTGCACAATGTGCTATGCCTCGTCGTTTGACAATATAACATCTGTCCAAGCAAAGAATTTCGTCATAATGTGCCATTGTATCTCATTTAGTCCACATTTTTCTGAAAGTGGAGCTCACCTCAAATGGACCATGAACTTCGGATCCGGACTCGGGCCAGTAGCTTTTCTCCTGTTTTCCCTCGTCAATAGTAGACAGATTGACGATCAGACAAACACCGTGCTGCCAAATCGCCTGCCAGAAGGTCGCTACGTCGGCCGTACGTGGTGTCTGCGCTGCGATGTACATTGGTTGACTGAAATTTTTTCATATGAAAATTGTTTTATAACTAGCTGAGAGAAACGCAGAGCAAGGGCCTCTGTGACGCAGTGTGTAATGCGCGAGCCTCCGGAAAGGGTAATCGTGGTCCCATCTGGCCCGGGGTTCAAGCCTAAATTTTGCGAATATCTCTGCATTGTTATGTTTTATAACTAAAATTATTCCATGAAAACTAGAAGAAGTAATGATTTTTGTCATATTTTCATTCATAGTCTTTCAGAACAGATGTCTTAAAAGTTACCACTGAAGAAATTTCGCAAAGTTTAGTGAAAATTCTGAAGACTTCGTCAATTGGTACAAGTGTTTTGGGGAATTATTTAGGCTTACTCAGCTACAAAGGGTGCAGTGCAAGCTTATTTCGTTACTTAGGTGAAAGGAATTCATCAATCAATCGATGTGTATCGTTTGTGTTGGCAAGATTTTGATTCGCACTGATGCCACAGACTGACGGATTTGGTATGTAATTGCGCTTAGAATTTCGATATAATTCAATATGAATGTACTCGAGAGCATTTGCGATGATGTATTTATATATATAAAGCGTTTATTATGTTAACTTTCATTTACTGCCTGTTGCAATTTTTCACGGCAGGGTATTATGCGTGATACAACCACAATGGTGATGAGATATTTGCAAAACTCCGGATGGCAAGTGTACGCGGTGGGGAACGAACTCGCTATTGCCCTTTCCGGGGGCTAGCACGTTTACCACCACACCATGCGGGTCGTAGTACTGATCAATAGTAATAATAGGACAATCAATTTTCTGAGTGATTGTTACACTGTAAAAGAGGAATGCTTATTTTTGTAACATTATTCTGTATCCCATTGTAGGGACCTCTAAACAACTAAGGAAAGGATGATTGCTGATGGCAGACATCGATAGAATTAGCTGAGAGACAGGCGAAACGAAGGACTCGCATGGTGTGGTGGTGACCGCGTTACTCCCCGGAAAGGACAATAGCGCGTTCGTTCCCCGCCATAGACACCTGCGCTCTAGAGTTTTGCAAATATCTCAGCATCGCTGTAACTATGAAAAGGTTTTCTTCAGCATGGAAAATCAGTATCGATCTCCAGAACGATGACAGTTGCGGTGTTCTGAAATCGAAGTATAATGAATAATTGAAAACTTAGCATACCGTGGATCATCGTCATAGATGAAGCTTGCGTTAAGGTATTCCGTTTTTCCATCTTCCCATGCGTCAACTGGTACGAGACTTTCGTCAACTAAAAATAATGTGGAAGAGAGAGTAGGTAGATACTCAGAAATCGGTTTTGAGAACGTAGGTTTCTCAAGTATTTTAAGAAAACATTCCATCGGAGTAAAGGCCATATTATGGTATCAAAGAGCAATGTGCGAACAGTTAGTGGTTCACCACTAACAGGGTTATTCCAAGGAGAGTCAGAGCTTGCCATTTCCACCCGGAAGTTTGATTAGGAATAAATCTGTGCTATTATTCCAAACACTAACTTGATTAGAGAATTTTTTAGTTTATAGTTAAGTACTCGTTACATTCTTCCACCTACATGGTACAATGCTTCTGTTGCGATCAGCGTTTTGTGTTCCGATAGTGGTGTGCTTATTTGTATTATGGTAATCGCGAATAGATTCCCACTGTGCTTCAATCTTGGAAGGATCCGCTAGACATTCTTGCAAGAGATTCTGCAACGAACGTCCATTAATAAATATTTGGAAAATGCCTAAACGAATCGTAACCAGTGGTAGGAGATCCTGTTAGAATGGTCGTTAAACCTGATCTAGTCTGACATTACTCTTTCGTTGGATAATGCAGCCAATAAATCAACTTCACTCACAAGAATTATGTGACCAGTTAATATGTCGATGTTGGATTGAGAAACGACTTCCTCACACCAACTTGAAGTAGAAGAACTCTTACTGCCACGTCCAGAACATGGCTCTTGTGCCATTCGTTGACGACAAAGTTCCTAAACACGAAATCACACTTTGAGCACGAGGTCGTTCTCCATTTAATTGTATTACTAAGGGTATCCAAATACTCAAAGCATTAGAGGCCACCTTCTCAAATGGCTCATTGGTCGAAGCTGTCAAAACTGGGTACAGGCAAAGGTAGAATTTTGCCGTGTCCCGATTGAATACAGCTCTGAAGACTGTTTGATGCCACGGAATCCCGAATGATACCCCATGAATTTTTTCGCTACCCTATTTCAGGTTTGTCGAATTTAATCTAAGTACAGTCCATCTATATGCAAGTACGTATGTGGACGTTCATGTTTGTAAGATAATCGGCTTGTCAAAGAAATAACTCAAGCCAGAATTTCAGAGTCATAAAGCACATCACGTGCATCTTCCTACATCGTACGCAAACTATATAGGCGCTCTAGTCTGGGTTTAATCCTGGTTGTCTGTTTTAAGGAGAGCTGCGATATAGCCTTTGTTATTGGTTTAATTCAGTGCCCTAATCAAACTCAGATCACTCCGGGAGTAAATTGCTACCAAGCCAGGTTGGAAGTATACAAATACTGTCCTGGTAATGGGGTTACCTTTTATTTACTGCCTATTCTTTTTTCATAGCAGGATATGATGTGAAATATAACCACAGTGATGCTGAGATATTTGGAAAACTCAGAACGGCAAGTGTCTGTGGTGGGAATCGAATCTGCTGCTATCCTTTCTGGGGCTAATCTGTTCACCACCACTTTTCCACCGTGCTGGTCCTTCGGTGAAAAGGATAAACGATAAAGTTGTCGACGATGAACTGAGGGATACGCCATGCATTCGATTTCACTATGCATCGTTTAGAGGTGATTGAATACATATATGGCCTTTACAATGACTCGCGGTAGCCTACCGATGTATCGAGTCAATGCTTCTATCCTAACAGAGATGTCTGGTACCAAGTTCCCGACTTCTGAGGAATGGAGGGCTTGGTGGGCCATGGGCGCGGGGATCGATTCTACGTGTGTTGCAGGGCTCCTCCAACTACTTCGCCACACACTGTACTTCGATAAGGTGTTAAAAGTTACCGCATTCTTCACATGCATCAACGCACCACGTGGCTTAGTGATTGCGAGTGATTAGCTCAAAATACTTATGTGGTTGAGTAGAGATGTGGATATGCAGCATAATTCTAGCATAAAAAAGTCGACAAACCTGATACGCTAGACAGCTTTTACTTTCCAGATCATCTTTAGCGTGTATTATATTGTTTGCGTAGTAACGACGATTTTTCATGACGTGAACCTAAGCATGGAAACCTCGTCTGAAATTCCCAAAACTCGTTGAAAATGACTAACCGCGAGCACCGTGACGAGTGTAGTTATTGTGAAGGCGCAAATAAATAGCACTGGCATGAAAATCCAGTCGCGATCTGACGACTCGACTGGAACTGACTCCTATAACTAATTGTGTGTATATATGTATGTGTACTCTCGCCACTTTTTTATTTATTGCCCACTCCTTTAATGGCAGCGTATTATGTGAAATATAGCCATAATAGTGCTGAGATATTTGCAAAACTACGGACCGCTGGTGTCTACGATAGGGAGCGAACACGTTATTATCTTTCCGGGAGCTAACGTGTTCACCACTACCACATCATACGAGCCCTTCGTTTCGTCTTTCTCTCAGCCGTGTTATTGTCCCATATGCTATCAGCATACTCTGTTTCGTGGTCATTTTTTCTTTAATTGAAAGGAGTGGCAGCCGTGAGTGCTTTTTCATGCGTCAAATATGAGCCTCAAGCACTCAAATAATCTTTCCCATTACTGGAAAGATCTAGAAGTGCGGGTTCGTCAAGAAAGGTCGACGCGACGTTCCCTTTCGTGATTAATTGTCGCGATGGCGTTCGAGCATAATTTTGCCACGCCAATCGCAGAGCCGAGGACTTCTTGCTTCAGATGTACTTCTACCGCATTTTTCTTACTCAATTCAAAAGAAAACGGCTATGTGAGGGACTCACCTCTCCGATACCAATACCTGTTTCATCAACTTCTGCACCGGAAAATTTCGCAATGTCTCTTCGCCGTTTATCTGAGAAGAAAAAAAATATCCAAACTGTAATAAGCACGTTGAGAATAGTTTTCTCAGGATAACGGTTTGCTTCTGATTGAGAATAAAACCCGACTAGAATAAAAATTGAAATTCTGGTGAAAACGCGACATTAAATGGTTGAAATCGAAGTGTACACCGGATGCATATTGATTGATGTAGCAATCACTTAGTGAAGGAGAAACTGCTATGGTAATAATTAGCCAATACTTATCAAATTACATGACCCCCAATTTCGCTTAATCAATACGATGACCTCCGCCTCGAATCCTCGATCAATAAATCAATACTTACAGACAGCTTGTGCCACACCTTCGACGGTATCGATTCGTTTCTCGTTCTGGGGCTTCGAGTCCTCCATGCGGCTGATACGCATCGATAACTGATTTTTGTTGAACCTAGGCAATGACACAATAAGCTTTCTTTTTGTTTGGATAGCTATTTAATGCTAAATATTTAAATATGACAACTGTAAAGTTGGTTTATCGTCCGGAGCAGCACACATGCTGTAAATCTACTACGATCACAAACACTTTCTAATTGTTTGAATGATCACAGGTAAACTACGAATTTGTTGAACTAAAAATGGAGGATTGTCAATCGGCTCCAGAAGCTGAAGCTAAGAAGATCTGGAGTTGAAATTATTGATTGGATCACGAAAAATTCGATCTACTCACCGAAAATCATCAAACAGCAAATTATTTGGTGTAGCGATTTTGTTTTGTAGGAATTCAATAAGTGGGTAGAGTTGTTCTTCATCTTTAATGTTCAGCTAAACAAAGAAATTATTACCAATTTCAAACGGCTCAACTAAACGGCGTAGTTATTGCCATTACCGTAATTGGTTGCCCTCTTGGATACCATAAAACATTAATTTCAGCAACCCGTAGAACAAGGGAGGCATGCTGCGCAGTAGTCGGAGGCGCGCTACAATACACTTGGGATCAACCCCTACGCCCCAGGCTCACCAGGCCTTCCATCCCTCCACTTCGGGGCTGATTCGATATATCGGTAGGCCACAGCGAGTCATTGTAAAATCCAGATATGCATTCAAACAAATTCAACGATGCTTAATGAAGTCGAACGCATGGCGCATCCCTCAGGGAATGATCAACGCCCAGAGATTTTAGCTTTTCCTCTAATGCGTAATATCGTTATAAAATCGTGTTGATCGATAAATTAGTTAGTTCACTCACCTTTAAGTAAACTCTGTTACCAATCACACGAGTAATCGGTGTGCTGTGTCCCTTAACAATCTTATGCTCCACATTTTCGAGACCTTAAATATGCTAATAAAGTCTGCAGAAACGTAAATGGTTAAAGGAAATGATAAAGAAAAAAGGTACTGGCATTGATAAAAGCCTCATTTCCGTTTCTTCATTCAAGACTATTTCAACTTTTTTTTCTTTAAAATTTCTTTGAGGTAATGAAGAATGGCTTTCTCTTCCTTCTCTTCCCCGAAGCATCTGTCCATACTACCAACTAATATAAGAATATTTACTTTTCTTCAATAAAATCCACTAACTTTTGATGGGTGAGGGATGAGGTCACTGACCGTCGAAACAATGACCCATCGCGCTTTTGCGGTACGCTGGCAAGTCATTCATAGCAACGTGCGCGCGCTCGCGTTACGCAATCAGAAAAGAAGCAAAAGTAGCGGATCTATTTTCTGTGATTATATTGCTTCGTGACTTCATTTTTTTCTCATATAATCGCCGTTTTTTAACGTAACATCACCAAAAGCACACGTAGCGCAGTGATCGGTGGCGCCCCACACACGTGGAATCGGTCCCCGCGCCCATGACCCACCAAGCCTTCTATCCCTCCGGGGTCGGCAAATTGGACCAGACTTGTCTGGGAGGATATCAGCACTGGCTTGATACATCGGTAGGCCACTGACTGCGAGTCACTGTAAAGGCCAGATATGCATTCAATCACCTCCAACGATATTTGATTATGTCGAATGCATGGCTCATCCTTTAGGGATTGATCAACACCAAGAGCTTTATCCTTTTATTTAAATGTCATCATAAAACTGACGTCACTTTAAGCCATCCTCTCTTCAACATTGCTTTCCAGAGTTCTACTGATTGGTGGAAGTTTCCTGTTCAAAAAAAGTTTTTGTTGAGAACAAAATGATTCATTCAACAAATTCACAGCTTTCCATTTTTATCGCTTTATGCTCACGTCATGTTGAAAAACGTTCCAAATACAGAAATTGTACAAATTTTGGCGAAAAGTTCCTTTAGCTTTTAATTGTTCTCCTTCTCTTTTTTTTCTTTCTTTTCTCATTTCCTTTGCCGTTCATTTAGACTTTATGGAGGTCAAATTATTGATTTGTTATTGTTGAGTTGTTGTTTCATGATAAATGATTATTTGCGAGAATTTCTTTAGAGCTTTCAAATTCAATTGAATAAAATGGGATCGGATCTATCGACAATTAAGTAAATCTGGAAAATCAGCTCTTTTCATCCAGTATTTTGCCTTTTCGCTTTCCACAATCTAAATGCTTCAATCTCTCATTTTAAATGGTGGGCATTCTAGCTGGGAACGGAACTTCCGTGAATTGGAAGAGGCCTTGTTCATTAATTCTCCAGATGTCAATTTGGTGATCCCAGAAGGATGAAGGGCCTTTTTGGACTTAGGCGGGTTTGGAGCAGTGTTGTTGCGTATTATCATTGAACCTGGTAGCTTGGTAGCACTGAGCTTTCCGAACCCATGCTCGCTTATAAGGCCAAAAAATACACACAGTACTAGATTTTATGTTAACTTAAAAGGCTTAATAAATTTTAGTGTGGTTAGTTAGTGTATGATGGCTAAACCGGCAACGGTCCGAGAAAATGGAACGGATAACCAGTGAAGATAGGCTATCTAGGTGTCCAAATGATTTAGTGTATAAAAGCGATTATAGTGGAGGATAAATCGTAATCCCAACCTAACCCACGAGTTTCGGAATGGAAAGATCACTTGAACTAGCCCTCTGATTAATATTTTTATCTACTTCGACCAGAGTGAGATCGCCGACGGATTTCTTCGTATCTCTGGTTTCTTTTCCTCCCTTTGATTTATTTCCTAATGTGATTTGAGGCAACAACACTCACCGGCCCCACCCGCTCAAAGCAACCTTCGTTCTCACCCTCGCACACATCCCATTCAATTTAGACATAGCGTCAATAAAAGAGTGCAATTGCCATTAATATGTTATCCTATAACCTATTAAATGAACTCCAAGCACTAACTATAGAGGCTGTAAACGCTTTAGATCACATGCTACTGGTTTCATCTGAAATATACAAGCATGTAGCGCAGTAGTTAAAGAGGCACGTCGCATCACATGTGGTCCTTGGTTCGATCAATCTGTGCAAATGATGCTCTCCATCCCATCGATGTCGGAAAATTAGTATCAGACTATTATGAAAGGATAAAAACGCCAATTTGTTAAACTGATTGGACCTTCACTACCTGTACCAATTATTCATTCCGTCACTTTTATGATGCTACAAATGTAGCAGCATCATTAACTCATGGCGCATACACTGGAAACTGATTAATGTAAAACGTTTTATCCTTAGTCTTTATCCTCTATTCTTCAAAGTGGGCATCTGTAAAGCCTCCAGTCGACCCTTACTAGTGAGCCTTGTGGCATAAAAACACAGAAAGCGCGTGTTTGGCATTGGCTAGAGGTGCCCTGCAACAAACGTGGTCGTTGGTTCGATCTCGTGCCTCAGGATCACAAAATTTTCCCACTCTCCATAGTCGACAAAAAGGTACCAAACTTATAAGGGAGGGTCGCTGCAGTGGCTGGATACATCTGTGGATCGGTAATCTACCGCGAATCATTTTGTAGGCAATATATACATTCAATCACCTCTAACAGTGCTTGCTGAAGTCGAACGTTCTTAAAAGAGTTAGGCAATGAGCAATGCTGGACACCTTTATCCTTTGTCCTTATTATACAAACACAATGTTCACCACGCTCTACTTAAGAAACCGTTTACTTTTTTCCTTTTGGATTTTCCATGAGAATGGACAGAGGTGTATACTCTTTCGTGGAAAGGGAAATGTGGCTTTGATTCGTAAGAAACTATCCAGTCAACATATTGCAATGGTATTTAGCCGAATCGATGTGCAGGATGTAATAAGCACAGGTGCAAGTATGCACTTGCTAGTATGTACAAACATAATTACTTCTATAGAGGAGGGTTATGCCAATGCGGTGGGAATCCATTAGAGTGCATTCCATGATGAAACTGGATGCGGACGAAACACCGACGTTTAGACCAATCGAGGTTTCATTTTGAACAGTGAATAAAGGAACACACATGGGGAATTCCTTTGGTCTGGAGGCAAACGAAGTCTCATTGTCTCGTTGTGTTTTTCTGTTAAGCCTTTTTTAAAAGGAGCCTCATTTCATTCAGAAAGAATTGAAGCTGAAAACGCTAATTAAACGGTGATTTAATCAATTCTGAAATGAAATTTTACTTGTTCACCTAGGAAGTGAAATGGATGAAAAAAGTTGAGGCGGAGGCCATAGAAACAACGGCAAGACAAATCTCAAGTTCTATGGTAGGTTTCCATTTTCATTTCTTTTTTTATTCACATAACCCTGCATAGCATGCTATGAGAATTCCAGCATTTTAATTCGTACTCTGTCATCCGTCTTCCCTCCTTTATTGATTAGAGAGAGCCCTTTGCAAACAGACTGACAACAATTCTCTGACTCTAGAGGAATAAAGAGCGTGTTTTTCATTGACGGGAATTGAACAAGTGACCTTTCGTGCATTACTGAATAATGTCCTCTACGGACTTTCTATTAACCTCGGCATTGATCAAGTAGTTCTTCGTATTCTTGTTGAGCAAACGCGAGGTGTTATTATTATTCTTTATTCACAAATAAGCTGACGTTTCGGCGGACTTCGCCTTCCTCAGAGCCTGGAAAGTTCAAGTTCACAGCAACCTATTCGGCCATACACC
The DNA here is from genome assembly GCA_009735665.1 of Angiostrongylus cantonensis. Taxonomy (NCBI): domain Eukaryota; kingdom Metazoa; phylum Nematoda; class Chromadorea; order Rhabditida; family Metastrongylidae; genus Angiostrongylus; species Angiostrongylus cantonensis. The sequence continues at coordinate 77,102 of MQTX01000082.1, read as the reverse complement.
TCCATAACCAGACAGAGAAAAAACTAAACCAAGATTTCAATCACAATGAATACAGCTTTGCACACCCACCGCTTTCTATGCGGCTTCCACTGGGTATGTCACGTGGAGAACAACCGCACAGAATTCACATGGAAGCGTAGTGTGCCGTTCCCCTCAAAATAATAGGCTTATATACTGCCCAATATCACGCGTGATAACGAGGCATTCTTCCCTGCGGTTCATTTTCGGATTTCTGGAATTAATCCAGAACGCCTCGAGTGTTTTGCGCGCTTGTGTTTTCGACTCCTGTGCGAGGATCGTGACACAAACTTCAAAGTCCTCCTGCTCATGTCTCTGGGTCCTATGCGTGCCTAGTGGGGTATTTGGTTTACTTTAGCAGACTAGGTGTTCTTTTATGCGGACACAGAGGGGTCTGCCCGTTTCGCCAATGTATTCGTCTCCGCACGCCTTACATGAGATCAGATAAATTGTACCTGAGCTCATGCAATCACCTTCTCTACCATTAGGGCAAATTATGCAATTTTGCGTTGCACATAGACGGTCATATAGGCGGTTACGAACCAGCTGGCGCCTCAGATTACTCAGTGGCATTTCAACTACGTTTACCAAATTCTCTAGACCCGCCCTTCTTAAACAGCGTTTTATAGCTGCGCTTAAATCATTTGAGATGAAGGGTAGGAAAAACGGGACCTTTTTATCGCTAGAGTTGTCGTTTGGTGGCCTGGCGTTTCCCCTGTACCTATCCCGAGCTACAGCTTCGTAACCATTAGAAGTGGCTATTTGCCGTGCCAAGTTTCGCGACTCCTCTCTCTGTTCTTTTCCCGTGTACTCGTTAGTTGCTGTTCGAAACATGTTTCTCACAAACGCCCTTTTCGTTTGAGAGGGGTGAGAGGAGAGGTAATGAACCAGGATGTTTTTACTAATTGGCTTTCGGTAATTCCATTTCGTAACATAGCCGTTTTCTGATGGTTCAATTTGCACGTTCAGAAATGGAAGCCAGTCTACTCATGGTTTCTCTTGAGCGAATTTAGTATACTCTGACTGTAATGAAGCTGAGATATTTGCAAAACTCTGGACCGCAGGTGTCCGAAAATGAACCAAAACTTACAGTTATATTTCGCAATATACCCTGCCATCAAAAAGAGTAGGCAGTAGACAAAAACGGTTAAGATTATACTCTGACTGTTCGCTCAATAACTCGAAACATTTGTCCATTTCCTGTTGTGTTGAGCAAAGGACAAAGCATCTGTATATCTACAATAGAGTAGTGGCCCGAGATCGGTCACTGGTGTTTCCACCTTAGACATAAAGGCAATGGCAAGATTTGGTGCCAGTCGCTGTTCCATTGCCAATCCTCTTCTTTGAGCGTAGTAATTTCCGGACCTTTTGAAGATTGAGCAGCTCAAGCATTCTTTCCATTCCTGAACGTGCAAATTAACCTGTCCGAAATTGGCTACATTACGAAGTGATACCGAAGGCTAAGTAGTAAAAACATCTTAGTTCGTTACGTCTCCTCTCACCCCTCTCACATGAAAAGGGCGCTTGTAAGTAACATGTTTCGAACAGCAACTAACGAGTACACGGGAAAAGAACAGAGAGAGGAGTCGCGAAACTTGGCACGGCAAATAGCCACTTTTAATGGTTAAGAAACTGTAGCTCGGGATAGGTAGAGGGGAAACGCTAGGCCTCCAAACGACAACTCTAGCGATAAAAAGGTTTCATTTTTTCTACCCTTCATTTCAAATGATGTATGCGGCAAAAGTAAACCAAATACCCCACTAGGCACGCATAGGACCCAGAGACATGAGCGGGAGAGCTTTGAAGTATGTGTCACGATCCTCGCACAAGAGTCGAAAACACAAGCGCGCAAAACACTCGATGCGTTCTGGATTAATTCCAGAAATCCGAAAATGAACCGAGGGGAAGAATGCCACATTATCACGGGAAAGGACACATTACGCTTCCATGTGAATTGTGTGCGGTTGGTCTCCATGCGACATACCCAGTGGAAGGCTCACAGAAAGCGGTGAGTGTGCAAAGCTGTGTTCATTGTGATTGAAATCTTGGTTTATCGTTTTCGTTGTTTGGTTATGGAGGCGTTTGGCCGAGTGTGATTGCTGTCAACTTGACCTTTCCAGGCTCTGAGGAAGGCGAAGTCCGCCGAAACGTCAGCTTACTTGTGAATAAAGAATAATAGTAACACCTCGCGTTTGCTAAACAAGAACACGAGGAAATACTGAATGATGTCTCTAGGCAGACTGTATCCAGAACCCACAGCAACTGTTGAGGCCTACAAGTAAACATAGCACTATACTAAATATACTATATACTAAACGTTGCGAAAAAAATTAAGAGATTATGGTCTGCTTAAGTTATGCATACATTTTTTTACATAAATACCTTTTATTTATTTTATTTTATTTGACTCGTCTTCACGTCTACTCTGCGGATCTCAGCACTTATCACATTCAATTCGTTTTCTCGCACCCATTGTCCACAAAGTTCTTCCAACTTTGGGTGTGGCTTCGATTGTTGCTTGAGGATTTTCATTTCATCTTGAGTGTAGGTCGAGTCCATTCTCCCCGAAATCCTAATAATGGCGGACATCACTACCACTGTGCTGTCTACCCCATGCATATTATGCTCTTTAAATTCTATTTGTGAACTGCAGCTTATAGTTATTATCGATTTCTCTAGACAGTCATCCATATATCCCCATAACACTTTTTTATTGCGTGTAGTTCACTTGGAAATCAATGAGATCTCATTTCAAACACTAACACACCTTTCTTAATAAAATACTATGTTCTTAAAAGCATATCACAAACTTTAATAAAAACACTTTTTCCTACTTTCAAGGCTTACTTTCTATCAACACCGGCGTTGAGCAGTTAATTCACTGCATCCTTAGTGAGCAAACAAGACGTTGTTATTTTATTCCTTACTTACTAAAAACCGATGTTTCGGCTATACGCAGAGGTCACTGGTTCGGCTACGTCGCTGACCAACTCGATTCCGTTCCATCTGCTGCCGACAGATTTATGTCAAAATTGTTCAGAAAAAGCCTCATTGCTCTCCGGTACACAGGAGTACGGCTGCCTATGAGAAGAACTAGGCATGCACTGGCCCACCCATTGCAGAAAGAATTCACTCCACCAGAATTCAACGCTGTTATTGAAGACGACAGAATCCTTAAGCCATGGTCGAATGAACAGGTTAAAATCCGAGGACCATCGTAAATGACAACTGCGAAAAGACGAATCGAAGGCAAAAAAATGCCAGCATCTGCACTGTACTTTATAGAGGGTAACAGCAAAAATGCCATTGAAACAGCATGCCATGCGAAGATTACCAGTGGAATAGTTGACGACCGTAACTTTCTTAAAGTGAAGAATATCTGAAACAATCTTTTTACAATCTAACGGCGTTTATTGGTGCAGATATTCATGTAAAATTATTGCATCTGCTATAAAAACGATCAATTCTTCCATCGAACGGAACAATTCAGCACGGGTGCGCCACTTCAGATGCACCTGGTCAGTCAATATAACGATCAAAATCTGAGCAATACTTGCTATTGATCGCCGATAAATCGGTATTTCTATCGATCACTTTCGAGGAATATAGTGTAAGTCGGCCGTCTTCCTTTATTCTGCTCGCAGTACAGTTATAAACGCGCCAAAAATTAATGTATACATTGATTGGCTTGCTTCAGAACGGCGATTGATTGCATTTCATAACCTAAGTACTATTTTTTTCACATTTCCTTTAAAGACCTGTTCCATTTGTGATTAATGAGAAGCATCAAAGCCGTCAGATGCAGAACAACAATCATCCGACGTTGACGACGGCGCACAACTTCGTATAGCTGCCGAAAGCGTAAATAATTTAAGTTTTACTTAAACTTTAACAGGAAACAGCTGAAGGCGCTAAAAAGCAGTAGCACGATTATCTGCTCTATCCAAAGCTCTGTAATATTTTCCATACTTCAATGTATGGAAATATCCACTCGTATTAACTTTTCATATTAAGCTGCGCCGCCCTTACAGTAATCCCTCACCTTTAGTGTTGAATTAAACGATAAGAAGTCGAGTTCATCAATAGTTCCCAACCAGGGATAAATTTTCGAATATTCTTAAAATACTTAAACATGGCTGTAAAAATTAGACGACTTTCACATTTACTTTATACCAGCCTAATTTATTTAAAATAATAATCAACCACAATGTTGTTGAGATGTTTGCGAAACTCCTGAACGCAGGGGTTTGCGCTTAGGAATGAACGCGCTGTTGCCCTTTTTCGGGGCTTACGCGTTCACCCCCATACCACGCGGTCCCATCGTTTCGTTTGTATCTCAACTGGTTTTTTATCTACTTGTGCCATCAGCGATCATCCAGAGAAACAGGCGAAAAGAAGGAGCAGCATGGTGTGATAGTGAACGCGTTAGCTCCCGGAAAGTGTAATAGCGCGTTCGTTCTCCACCGCAGACGCCTGTGGTCTGGAATTTTGCAAATATCTTGGCATCATTGTGGTTGTATTTCGAATTGTACCCTGCCGTGACAAAATTATGGCAGACACCAAATAAAAAGTTAGCATTGCGATCAACGTTGGTGATTCTAAAATTGTGCACTTGTTCATTGAACTAAACTGAAGGCCGACCGCTCACCCTATTATTTTCACTCAAACCTCATATTTTTCATCCTTTCGATTAATATCGACTATGTCGATGCCACCGTTATTCTCTTTTGATCGATTTACGCGAAAGTTTTAGAAACGACCTCGCTTTTAAAGCTACTTTTAATGATCTCGTTTACAATGTGTTAGCGGAATTTTTTAGTCGACAAAACATTATTGTTGCACGGTTTGCTTAATGAATAAGAAATCCTGGACCCAGAAATTATTGTGCCATTGATGCATCCAAGTCACTAACGTTAAGGATACGGTGTTACAGTAACCGCTTACCTTGACGAAGGTCACCCAACTGCTCAGCGTCCTTTTTCAGTACCAACTTCTCTCTACCACTCAACGCGTCCAACGGTATCGCCTCTTCGCTTTCACCTGAACATCAATACGATTAGAAGTTGTCTGAAGTGAACTGATAGGAAATATGGGTTGAATAGTTTTGTATTATGACGAGTGGAAACTTGTGGGGAATAAAAGACAAGCACACTAAGCAGCACTGTTTCGTTTAATTTTAGTATAATGCATTAAATTTCATTCCTGTGGTTGGGTTTCACATTATCCTCTAAAAGCTCTAAAGCTCTCGGCGTTGATCAATCCCTGAGGGATGCGCCATGCATTCGACTTCATTAAGCATCGTTGGAGGTGATTGAATGCATATCTGGCCTTTACAATGACTCGCGGTGGCCGGCCGATGTATCGAGCCAGTGCTGCTATCCTCCCAGACAAGTCTGGTACCAATTTGCCGACCCCGGAGGGATGGAAGGCTTGGTGGGCCATTAGTATAATGTATATAATATAAGTATAATTTAATATAAGTATAATATAAGTATAATTTTAGTATAATGCATTAAATTTTCTATGATATTATTTCTCCCTTCTTTCACGTTCATTCCTATTTTCAGACTTCTTAGACAAATATGCCTTCAACCACTTCTATGTTGCTTGGTGAAGTTCTCAGCTCATGACGCATCCGTGACGGGTGGATTAGCCCCGAACGCTTTATTATACATGTTTCCACTTTAAATAAATGAAAATGTGGTTACATCAATACAATGCGAACCCCCGAAAAGGGAAATCGTGGTTGGCGCGAGGTCCAAGTTTTGCGAATATCTTAGCATCGTTTGGTTGTAATACAATAACGTTTGTAAGTCATATATGGCTCATATTTTCGTAAAAGTGTAGACTAGACTCTACTAACAAGGCACATCTATGGGCATCAATAAGACACCAACTATTCACCTCCTTAATTGAAATTTCGAAATGCAACGCCCAGTGAACATTTTTCGTTCGATAGTCATAAATTTCACACACTTGCAGACTAGAATAATCAAATAACGCCATTAGAACAAACGTTTAGTAAAGGACCGATGCATTATGAATACCCCGTTCACTTTCCGAATGAATTCATTAAAGAAAAGATTCACCGCATTTGTTCGGACCTCTACCGTGATAAACCTATATTCTCATTAAACCCATCATGATTCCCGAATATTGATGGCGCTAGGAAGCAGGGTATAAATTAGAACTTTTGATTAACGCTAGATGGGAAGGCAATGAAACATGTTGTACTTGCCGTGTTTGCGTCATGCGAAAAATCTTGGAACCCCTAGATATCCTTGCTATTCTCTTACCTCATTGAAAACGAGTTTATCGACCGATTTCAGAAGAAAAACTAACAAAGTTGATGGAAGTGGATGTGTGGACGAAAGTGGTAAAAAAAGAAGCAAAAAGATCAAAAGAGAAATAAGTAGTGCTTCCGAAAAGTAATCGTACCTGTCGAACCCTTGGACCTCTCTCATTGAGGAGTCTCTAGCCAATTAGTTCACAGGGTTACGTGGAGCGTCCAAAGCTGGGGGAGAAAAGATCAAACACGGATTACAGTGACCTCGGGTTTCCTTTAGAGATGGATCCTGAGATGAACTACCCGTATCCTACAATAAGACACATACCTTCTCTATTTAAGTGTAGGTGCAAATGCATCCGCGCCTAAATATGCTTCCGATTGAGAAGACTCTACAACGCAATCCAACCAAAAGTGTGCACTGGCTAAAGTCAGAAGACGACACCATTTATATTTGCCTGTCACATCGTAGAACTGTTCAGCGGTCCATGCAGCAGCAGAGGAGTTGGTGGCGTCTGGCTTCTCATTAGCTCCAGTTTGGCTATGAACATCGACTCATTTGAACAACTAAAAGCGCTAATAGGATTTTTACGGTTAAAGTGGTGTGGATCAATGCCGACTATGATAATCCTAGTCGTATGCACAAAGATATAAAGCTGTGAGTAGGGCGAAGTCAAAGCCTTCTATATGGGCTCGGGGAAGGTCTACAGTGAAGAGCATACATTCTTTAAGGTCATCATTGGAGATCTTAACGATAAGATTGGACCAAGAAGAACGTTTGAGGAACGCCACATGGAATCCAGAGATTAAAATGGAACGAACAAGGTGAGGGGCTCTCTGAGTTTACCATGGCGATCAAGACCATCCGTGGTAACTCACAATTCCAGAAGCTCCACCCTCGATGCTAGACGTAGGCGTCTCCCAGTGGAAAGTACCATTACGAAATAGTCCACATCATAGTAAATAAAATTCTACCCGGTATCAGACCGTCGTCTCCTTTATTGAATATCTCATTTTTCGCAAAGTACATAAAATGCCTTTGGATTAAAAAACTGAAGTTCTAAAACCACCATAAACTGGAATTTATTGAGTTCACTAATCGGTTGTTAGAATGATACTGTATTTGACAGTTTCGACGAGGAATACGATCTGTTCATTCAACACATCACATTGGCGTCATGAAAGCTGAGAGTTTGAAAGCTTCCCACAGACGTTCGTATTCATAAACACTTGAGTTAATGCGCTAAAGTTGAATTTCAGAGGCTATACACAACTGTTAACTCAAGTTCGAACTTGCGAGAGAATGCAGGCAGACGACAGGCGATAGAAGAGCATCTTAAAGAGAGAAGAGAATCAATTATGGCCAAAGCTGCACAGTCTGCGAAAACGATTCGCAAGGCCATCTGAAACTTCGCTATCTACGAGACAAAAAGGATCGCATTCCCACGCCTGTACGGAACAGTTGCACCTTTCCGACAGACAATAAAAAATTCACCCATGATTACTACTTGAATCATTTCAACATCCATGTGTTCCTATCCTCATATGAACTATATTAGAATAGAAGCATCGTCCTAGCCGTTCTCTCTTCCTAAACCAGGCATACTATTTCGCCGGTGATGAATCAAACAACTGGTCCTGACCAAACAAGACCCGAATACATGAAGAAGTTTCCGTCACTTCTCATAACACACTGGCTCGGTTTTTCACAAGTGTTATCCGTCAGAGTTTAAGGTTACAACGTCTCAGTTTTGCTGATGATAAAGCTCTTACAATTGCAAGCATTGGTCAGGCAAAACGAATGCTGATAGACTTCGATAACGCTTGTGGGAAGATTGGTGCTTCGAATGTTTTGAAAAAAAGGATATGGTCAACGGTCAACGGGTAACAGTTGATGAAGGTAGCACATTCTATCCATGAAAGCAATGAAAAAAGGATTAAAAAGATAAAATTTTCTGCGTTCATCAATTCCTGGAGGATCACCATGCATTCGACTTCATTAAGCATCGTTGGAGGTTGGATTGAATGCGTATCTGGTCTTTACAATTTTTTGCGGTAGCCTACCGATGTAACGACCCAGTGCTGCTAACTTCCAAAACAAGTCTGGTACCAATTTGCCGACCATAGAGTGATGGAAGGCTTGGTGAGCCACAGGCGTAGGGACTGAAACCATGTGTATTGAAGGGTTCCTGTGACCATTGCGCTACATGCGCCACACCAAACTGTATTATCTAATTATGGTGTTCATCAACAATTGCCCTCTAATACGGAGAAATTGCATTAAAAATTACCAAAAACATCAAAAACTAGTAAGAGCAGGTGCTAATACTTTGATTACTAGGTAACGAAAATTTACTTAGCCTTAATTTTGCAAGGAAAAAACATTCTCAGTAGCTTGTGCATATTGAAAAAGTGTACCTCGCTCTGTGTCGACGTAGTCATCAACAGTAAGGTTGCTTTTCAAGATATAGAGGCGTCGAATCAGTTCATTGAGTTGTTCATCAGACAAAACGGACAAATCTAAAACGTGGTATGGTTTAGAAAATCGAATTATCGATTGGCACTGGTCGATGTACGGAGTTACCCAACCTGGGCTTTCAGATTGCACAATTTGTTCGATGTAGTCTTCAATAATTGGATCATCGCTTGCATCTTGAGCGCTTAGTTCTGGAAGAAAATTCTCTGCAATCTTGAAAGTTTCAGAAAAATTCCGTTTTTCTAATGTTTCCAGTTCCTATAGTGGTAACTTACCGTACCCATATTGGCTCTATCTTTAATGAATAGAAAAAAAAGGATTTGCCATAGTCATTATTTTTCAGGTTTTTGGCATTCCTCCGCAATTTCATAAATTCTTCCTTCAATTTTTTTCTCTATGAACATTTTTTTAACTTTTTTCATTTGTTCTTAATGGCCCGACATCAACCAAACGCCCACATCTAGCGAAGCTCCCTGTGATTCCTGCCTCGGAAGTAGTACTAGACTTGTCTGAAGTGACAAAAAACCCTAACTAGACATATTTCTTGGCTTCAAATTAGTCATTTTATCGGACAACTGCTCATTTAGTCACCTATGGAATTTACGAATGAAACATGGCATATCTTCATGGGATTGAGCAACGTCGGACACATTTCCGAAGATTCATCGAATTAGAGTGTCTTCTAATGCGACAAATTGCCTAACACGACCTTTACGACGGCAGAAGCCACCTATCGCTAACCACCGTAGCATAAATATTATGGGATTCAATGTGAAAAACGTCAATTTTTTTCCTTGCTAATGAAAATTCTACTGAAGTGGAAAATGTGCTACTCCCAACACGGTTAACGAAGAATACCAGTCACTTAAGTGCTAATGTCAGTTATTGCTGCGCTACGGAAAACCGTCGTCAAAGTCATACCAACAATAGTAGATATCAGCTCCATTGTCACCTCCTACTTATTGTATATGCCTATAATATTTTTCGAAAGTGTCATTGTCAACAGTAATTGCTAGCATTATAGTAACCACTACTCTATGTGAAAGACAGCAGCCATGAGTAGTGGTCAGAGGAGCCCAGCGACACACACGTGGTCTTTGGATTACGGTATCTAGGACTAAGGAAAGGTCCATCCTTCCGTGATCCGGAAGTTTATGCCAGATTTGTTTGCTAGGATAAAATATGCTGGCTTTACAAATCGCTATACTCTCGCAAGTCACTGCTTAGGTCACGTAAGATCTGATGTTACGAACGGAATCAAATACACGGCGCAGTCCTAAAGAATTGATCAACGCCAAACGACTTGTGCTCTATCCTTTTCTTTTCCGTGGTAAGCGACTATTTTAGCTAAAAATCTAAGAATATCTTTTGATGGCTATTTGATGGACTTGTGAGAAGATGTAGTCAGTATGTCGATAAGGATGGAAGACGACATGAGGTGAATCAGTTGAACCGGCACCTCTACGGACGAAGAGACGACGCTTTTAAAGACACGGAACAATAAAAAGAAGTGCTGAAGAGCCAGATGAGATTTCTGAATAGGCCATTTTTTATATTCGTAAGTATTTGTATAAATCTGTGTATTTAGGGTCCAAATAAGCTTTAAAGATTTTCTACAGCAATAGAGTGAAACTTTAGAAAAAATCTGAACAATTCATTTTCAAAGTCAGTATATTTTTCTTGGGTGTCGGGCTGCGATGTACTGCGAGGGGATCCGTTCCGCCGCCAGGGTCTCCCAAGCTGAGGAATCCGGCGTTTCCTTCAGGAAGCCTAGCGAAGAGTAAACCGATACAAGGATCCACCACCGTCCTAGTATCAAAGTCGCAGGGTGGCAGATCTCCCTCTGATCCACAAGGGTGGCGAGTACCTGTGGTGGTGACGACTACCTGGGGCAGACTTTAGCCAGACTGACCTCGAACAGAGAAACAATAGCTAAACCGGCAACACTTCGAAAAATGGGATTACTCTGGGGTGCGCACAACTAGTAAGGACAGGCCATCCAAATATATAAGCGAGTAAGTATATTTATCTACAAAGTAGCACATCGCTTTCATTTCGTCTAGTTCGTTGCTGTCATTAGCAAATACTAGAAAAATTAATGTTCCTAAAAACATTATTACTTTTCATAGAAAACGTTGACGAATTTGTTTTTCGCAGGCTATTCATCGTTATTGAAATATTGCTTATGCATGCAAAATGGCACTTTTTGACTGACTTCCCTATTGCCATTGAGGAACTTTGCAGGCTTTGTTTACATTATGAAATTCCATTAATAGACTTGAACAACATAATTCCCAAATAAGAGAAAATTAAACCAGTAATAAAGAAAATTTTGATAGATGTAGAATTTATCATGACCTACTTGGATACTTGGAAGACCCGCCCTCACTACTTGTGCGGAACCTAGCATAATCTCCATTTTTCGGAGTTTTGCTGGTTTAGCTATTGCTTCCCTGGAGTCCCGAGCTAAGCCTTGTCAAAGTCTACCCCAGTTTGTCACCATCACAAGCTCGGAGCGCTTGTGGCTCAGAGGGAGATTTACTACCATGCGATTTGTTTGCTACCAGGACGGTGGTCGATCCTGGTATTGGTATTGGTTCACTCTTTACTAGGCTTCCTGATGCAGAAGTTTATCAAGTTGAAGTTTTATCTCGTTCTAGTTAATAAATTCGACAAGTGTCTTCATAGAGAGTATGACGAATCGATTAAACAACTATGATGTATAGACTGAGCAACCACTTGCGCTCACCACCAACCCACCAATGACCAGTCATTTGGTAGTGCTGGGCAACAAATATAAAGAATATGTATCGTGTAAAACCAATAAATGTTTTACCGCTGATATCTATTTTAGGGGCCGGATCCTGAATTTGATCGAGAATGCTTTGTATTTCGCTTTCTGGTAGTATGGCGATATCGTCCTCTGTTGGTTCGGTATAGCTCTCAGCGATATCGACATCTTTCTGCTCTATTGGAACAATTCCATCGATCTGACTGTCATCGTCTACCACGTTACCAATCAATGGCTGGAAAAGAGAAAATAGCATTTCAATATGGTAGTAAGTAAATCGAAAACATAAGAAATAGTAGAAAAGATTTTAGTGAAAATGGTTTGGTAGTATTGATGATCGTGATGATGATGACGGTGATGACTATGAAGGAGAAGACGAGGACGATGACTAGGCGGTAACGATGGCAATGATGCTGACGGTTATGATTGTGATGGCAACGACAACGGCGGAAATTATGCTTGAAACGACGGTGAAGACAATGTTATTGTTGAAAGCGATCATGACAGCGATGATGAGGTAGGTGAAGAAGACGGCGAAGAAGTCGACGAAGACGACGACGATGATGATAGGAAACACAATGACGGTGGTGATTCTAATGATGTAGATGACAAAATCACGATGACAAGGAGGATAATGACGGCGATGTCTATAATGTCGACGATGATGGTATGAAAACTTTGGTGATTACGATGAAGCAGAAGTGTTGCAGGAACTATGAAAGTTATCACAATGGTGGAAGGGCAACATAGAGGATCTTCTCCTCTTCGAAAATGAATAGTGCACTTACAAATCAAAAAAATACGCAACGTTGAAAAACTATTTGCCATAGGAGTCGAACAGTAAGACACTGAAAGAAATTCGTCAAAAGAAGCATGCTTCATGTCATCTGAGCATCCAGTCACCCGTCTTCACTTTGAAGAGTTCTTTGTGTTATTTAAGTATTTTATACGAAAAAAACTGCAGAATGAACGGCTAGCAGATTTCTCTTCTACTTCACTAATCCTCGTTCTCATGCTTCGAAAGAGCACTTTACAAGGACCCGATCCAGATATTTAACCTGCGACCACAAAACAACACGATATATGAGAAGTTTCTAGGAAATTTCACGTACGACCTCGTTTGGTTCGTTCACATCGGCAACATCGTCAGCTGGTGCAGGTGTATCTGTATCCGATATGGTAGGATCTTCGCGTAATCCCATTTCGATCAACTGAAAGCAACCCAACCACGGATTTTTCATATTTATTTTATTCTATAAAAGACGATTTTATATAGTTTTCGATGACTTGTTCCAATAATAAACCTGTATGAGTGCCCAGATGTTAGCTGGATTCTGGACTTGACAAAAATCCGGGTCGTACTGAAGACCATAGTACATGGAGAGCTTGAAGTATGACAGTACACATTGCGAGCGCTGGTCCTGCCATTCAAGGCCTTGATTCGCTAATCTATAAGCTAAGTTAGTCAAATCGATAAAACAATAAACGCGTTTATCTCGGCTGTGATTTGTTATCATAATCAAAAACTGGTTAGAATTCTTCAAATATCACCACGCTATAATAATATTTTAGCACTGTGTATATAACCACAATGGTGTTGACATTTTACAAAACTCCGGACCTCAGGAGTCTGCGGTGGGGATCGAACCGTCTATTGCCTTTAGCGGGTGCGCCAACGCGTGCACCACCACACTAGGCAGGCCCTTCTTTTCGCCTGTCTATCAGCTAGTTTCTTGTTGCTCAGTTCCATCAACAACCACCCGTCGACGGGATTTCTGTGGGGAGTCCAAATTGGCAGTGAACCCAGCTGATGCTGTAGTCTTTTGACGGGTGATTTCTGATAGCCTGATCAATAGAAAACTAGCTGAAAAACGGGCGAAACCAAGGACCGGCATGATGCGTTGGTGAACGCGTTAGGCCTCTGAAAGGTTAATCTTCGTTAACCACAGCAGACACCTGTGCTCTGGAGTTTTTCAAATATGTCAGCATCACACATATTACCTTGCCGTGAGAAATTCCAATAGGCAGTTAATAAAAAGTTAAAACTATGTATATAATTTTATTTGCTGCCTACCACTTTTCCTTGGCAGGGTATTATGAGAAGTACAATTATGCCGTGAAAAAATAATAGGCAGTAAATGAAAAGTTAAGTTGGTTTCGACTACAGTGTCAGATTAACTGGGTTCAATACCTATTTGTGCTCTCCAGATCCTACTTGTTCAAGGGTGATAGTCTATAGAACCGTTAGGTAGAAAACTGGCAGACAGAAAGACAAAGCGAGAGCCCCAGTGGAGGAGAGGACTACACGTGAGCCCCTGGAAAAGGTAATTACCGGTTTGATCAGGTTTGGGCTCCAAGTTTTGCAAATATCTTAGCATCATAGTAGTTGTATTTTAGCACTATTAGACAAGCTGCATACAACTTCTGTCCTTCAAAAAATTGATATTATCTGAGAAACTGTCAATTTTAATCGAATAGGATGTTAAATTAAAAAATTTTCACATACCTTGTGATTTCTAAGCGTAGTAATTCTAGCTGAGTGTCATCTAAATGGTCTATTACGGTAGGAGTAGGTGTGCCGATTTTGGGAGCGTAGCATTGTCCAAAAACGCCATCTGCACAAATGAGGAAATCAACAAACGATCAACACTTGAGTTATTAATCCATTTATTTTTTTCTTTTTTATTTTATCTTATTTTATTTCATTTTATTCGATCCGTCTTCACGTCTACTGTGTGTATCCTGGCACTTCTCACATCCAATTCGGTTCCTCGAATCCGTGGCCCATGAAGGACTTTCAAGAGTAGAATACTGGTCGAGGAATTCTCCATGGAGTCTTAAGATAGCCGATCTCGAACGTTTCCAACTGGATTGCAGAGAGCAATTTTTTTTCTCAGACAAGTCCGGTATCAATTTTCCGATCCCAGAGGGATGAGAGGCTTTGTTGGCCCGGAGAAGGTAGCACCGTTTTCGTGGTGACGGACGTCACTGCCACTGTATTAACCGTCCCGATATTGGTCCATACAATACAGATAATAAGAAATCAGGCTCAACAGCTGGTTAACACAAAAATGAATTAATATTGTCATTTTTTCTCTCTTGACAATGAGAATCTTCTCCACGCATAGAATCTCGTACCCACAGACGGTGAACTGGATGTTGTTAAGTAGTAAAAAGGGAGTTCTAAAGTTAATCACACGCGGCTGCCATTTCATTACCGAGAAATCATAGATAAATTTAAAAAGTTCAGTTTCTGTTTTTCGCCCCATGGAGTGATTTTTCTTCCCTAACCATTCTCATTTGTGCAGTATCGGGAATGCTTTCGCAGATGCAGATCTTTTTCCTGTGATATTAAAAATTTTCAATGAAGTTGAGTACTAAATGGATGTGAATGTGGGAACACATCATCGCTTGTCAAAAAGCCCCACAAACGGAGACCAATAAGCTGAACACACGCAACTAAACCCAACAAGCACAACAGAATTTTGGTTGATCGCTGTCTCGTAGTGTGATTTTTACGAGAGCATGACGGTATAGAAGCCTAAACGCGGTATGGAAACAAGTGGAAACTTTATTGATACACGTTAAAGTCATTTGGTGATCAGTGAGATTAAAGTTATAAGAATCATTGGGCGCGTATAGAGTAGTGCTTAAACGTCAGTGTCCGAACATCTAGTACTTGGTTCGGTTCCGTCTTTTGATATCATGGCAAGCCCCCCGTCGTCTCAGTGTCAGCAAGTGTGTACTCAAAGAATAAAAGTGGTGGATTATGATCTCTGTGATTGTTGATAGAGTCTATGGCTCATTCTTCAATCCTAGAGAAAAGATTAAACTTGTTAGGATTTTTAAAGGTATTAGATTGAATTAGACAATTTAGGCATTGTAATTGATTCCACTTATTCTTATAAATGACAATTCCGGTCTAAATCCTCTAATAAAATTAAGGACTTAGGTAGCAAATGGCGCTATTTAAACCTCTTAACTATCGTTCTCTGAAGTTTTGAAAAACCTTGGTGGCAGTTCCTTTGGGATAACATCAACTCTAGCGTTATGTAAGGTAAAAATGCCTCCTGCTTAAGGACTATATTTCTGCCAGAACGACGGTCATTCTGGCTTATAATGAGCTAGACTCTCGTATTCTGCTCACTTTCCTATGGATTTCAAAATTTTGGGAAAAAAAAGATAAGGACCTTCCTGAACACCGCGGTCTACTGTTTGTCCACTCTTTAAAACTAAGAGATGTTGACCATTTGAATTAGCCACCGCCTGGCACTATGATTCCTCAAACTACACTAACTTCTCTTGTCAAAAATGCCACAGTATTTGCTGTGCTTTTCAGTTTGATCTACTGCTTTGCGCTTTTTTATTAATAGGGAAAAGTTTCAGTTAGTCAGTGAGAGATTTTCCTTAAGCTGTCATTCAATCAGCCAACAGGCAAACTCAAAGTGCATTCCATCTAAGCATCAATGGTCATTAAAAACAATTTTAAACGCCTTCATGCAGTTTTCGTCCATATGCTGTAAACACTCGACAAAGTGCGTGTTAACGTTTGTTTGCTACAGCCGCTTTTTGCCAGAACGGATTGATTCGACGGCAGCGGCTTTGGCTTTTCAGTTCAACCACTAACGATGACAGATGTTATTTTTCAAATGACCGAACTCCTCTTCCCCCATCAATAGCGTAATTGCGTTTCATCGTTGGCGGGAGGTGTTCCTGCGTTTCAAAAATGTGCTGTAATAGAATAGAGGATAAAGCGTTGGGCGTCGACCAATCCTCGAGAGATGCACCATGCACCTGAGCTCATTGGGCATCTTTAAAGGTGATTTAATGCGTATGTGGTCTATACAATGACTTATGGTGGTCTAGCGATGCATCAAGTCAGTGGTGCTATCCTCCAGACAAGCATGGCGTCGACTTGACGATCCCAGAGATCTGGAAGACTGGTGAGCAGCAGTGCGTGGATGCACCAACAATCACGTGTATATTAAGGAGTAAGCCAATACCAGAATTTACTACCGTCTTGGTATCAACGTCTCATGGTGGAAAATCTCCCTCTGATCCACAAGGGCTGCGACTGCCTGTGTTGGTGATTACCTGAGGCAGATTTTGGCCAGGCTGACTTCGGGATTGCGGGGAACCACAATGGTTTAACCAACAGATCTCCTAAAGATGGCGAATATGCTGGGACCCGCTCAATCAGTGAGGACGGGCCTTTCAAGTATCAAGTGTCAAGTAAGTATCATGGAATTTGTACGTTGTCATTTTTCTTTAGTTTTGAAGCCTCTCAAAAAAAAATTGTTTCAATGACTAGTTAATTCTGGATTTTCCGAAAAGATTGCAAAAAATGTATTTAGGGGAAACATCAGTTACACAGATTGTGGGCTTTTATCAAATCCAACATAAGCGATACAAGTTATTACATGGACTAGAATACAACCAAGACGATGCTGAGATATTTTCAAAACTCTGAACTGCAGGTGGCTGCGGAGGGAAACGAACTCACTGTTATTCTTCCCGGGTGAATTGGAGTACAAAAATTGTTACGGTGTTTTCACTGCACATTCGCAATCTCTAAGACTTCTATTACCAGACCATATAAAATAAAAAACTGGTAGCAAAATATTTCCAGGAGTCATTTGATGTTCTGCTCTTTCCAAACAGATGTTACTTTTTGCAATCGCCCATTCATTTGCAAACTGAGAAACACAACGCCCACTTGTTAGGAAACGCGAACGAGTTTCATCGCCTTGACAGGACAATCTTGTAATAAAGTTGTGCAACAAAATTTTCGAAAAATACTCAGAAGTAAGCGAAAATTTAGTCGAACGAGAAGATATTTGAAATTTAACGAGATTTTCAGCACTCTCTGATTTATTTTGCAATTGATTACGGTAGGTCTCTAAGACTTCTATTACCAGACCATATAAAATAAAAAACTGGTAGCAAAATATTTCCAGGAGTCATTTGATGTTCTGCTCTTTCCAAACAGATGTTACTTTTTGCAATCGCCCATTCATTTGCAAACTGAGAAACACAACGCCCACTTGTTAGGAAACGCGAACGAGTTTCATCGCCTTGACAGGACAATCTTGTAATAAAGTTGTGCAACAAAATTTTGGAAAAATACTCAGAAGTAAGCGAAAATTTAGTCGAAGGAGAAGATATTTGAAATTTAACGAGATTTTTAGCACTCTCTGATTTATTTTGCAATTGATTACGGTAGGTATAACAAAAAAAGTACCTATTGATTACGGTAGGTGCGATACGATAAATACTTGTTGTATAGTTTAAACATTTTTTTCACCCAGTATTTTTAAAATTTCTACATCTAATTATTGTTTGGTTGTGATTTGTTAAGGTCTGAAGTTTTTATCTTCTTACAGAACAATCAAGAGCTCCATAGAAGGAAGAAAAAGACATTCTCGCAAGTTAAGAATGTATGCGGCAATTGATGAGAAATGCTTCAAATAAATGCTATCGCGTTCGAGTTATGCGTGATGCAAAGCTGAATTTAAATTTTTCACTCTACCCTCATTAATAATTCTCCGAATGGGCCCCTTCAATGAAGCAACAGTGGTTCGATCGACACCACTACCATCGCCAGGGACAGCAGCGGGGAGTGGAAGCTAGCTCATCTGCGATTCTCGTTTAGCCGTTACTTATTGCTTTCTCACCGGTGACAAGAAAAAGGATTTATTCATTGCCACCGTCCATGAGTACTTAGAAGGCGGTAAGTTAGTCGACGAAAAATCGTCTACAGAGCAGAACCAATGAACTGTCAGTGAACGAAACGAAGGCAATGTTGGAGATTAGTGGTGACCAGGCGAAACAACCCAAACAATAACATAAAAACAGTCTTCTTTTCATAAGCAAAATGCCGCTTTAGCAGCACTTTACGGCAAATTATGTTAAATTTCGTAGAGTTTCTGTACGCCGTGTGCGCCGAGTTCTCTCAAGATTTGTTCGAAAACCTCTTGCCCTTGTGTAAAATAAGAAACTTTAACCACACTGCTTTGGACATGAAATGCTTTGACGAAATGGCTTGGTTAACGAAAAGAAATGCAATGGAGGAGTGCTAGATGTTCGGAATAGTCTTGAAAATAATGAATACTTCTTAGTACTTTAAGAGTACATGAGATTCGGATGGCATAATTGATACTACTAAAGAGTCTTTCCCAGAGCTAAGAAGTTTGATCGGATTACAACACTTTTATACGAGCTCGTCTTTTTCCTAAGCAATCCCAGAAGAACATCAGCAACGGTATATGACTACTAACATTATGAATAGAGTTCAGAAAAACAATTCTTCTGATGCTCGGCCTCCTCACCACGCAGTTTTGAAAAAACAATGAGATTCCCACGACTCTGTCCTATGATACGGAGTCGACAATGGAACGCTTCTATTCCAACACATTAGGCTCCGTAAAGTGTACCTTCTTTATTATAAAATCTTCTCTTTGTCTTGAGGATGAACTACTTTGCATTCGTGCCTCCGAAAAGAGACTTACGATCTATTGATGCCAGTGGCGCAATTTCAATATTAAGTAATATCGCTAGTTGATTCCAGTTGAGTTAGAAGTCAATTGCAAGGTGTTTACGAAGGTTCTTTTCCTGAACCCGTTAGGAATACAGGATGAAGCCCTTTCATTGAACTAATGCACTTCGAAAGAGAATTTCTACACAGATGACGATCAAACCATAGTTGAGATCTTACAACACAGGTCGAAGTACCATCTTGTTCTTGTGATATCGTTAGCCAATGGCAAAAAGTCTGACCAAGAGTCTTTCCCAGAGCTAAGAAGTTTGATCGGATTACAACACTTCTATACGAGCTCGTCTTTTTCCTAAGCAATCCCAGAAGAACATCGGCAACGGTATATGACTACTAACATTATGAATAGAGTTCAGAAAAACAATTCTTCTGATGCTCGGCCTCCTCACCACGCAGTTTTGAAAAAACAATGAGATTCCCACGACTCTGTCCTATGATACGGAGTCGACAATGGAACGCTTCTATTCCAACACATTAGGCTCCGTAAAGTGTACCTTCTTTATTATAAAATCTTCTCTTTGTCTTGAGGATGAACTACTTTGCATTCGTGCCTCCGAAAAGAGACTTACGATCTATTGATGCCAGTGGCGCAATTTCAATATTAAGTAATATCGCTAGTTGATTCCAGTTGAGTTAGAAGTCAATTGCAAGGTGTTTACGAAGGTTCTTTTCCTGAACCCGTTAGGAATACAGGATGAAGCCCTTTCATTGAACTAATGCACTTCGAAAGAGAATTTCTACACAGATGACGATCAAACCATAGTTGAGATCTTACAACACAGGTCGAAGTACCATCTTGTTCTTGTGATATCGTTAGCCAATGGCAAAAAGTCTGACCTCTTCATTGGAATTTGTTTGAAAACTATGGCAAAAATACTGCCAAAAGTCTGGTGCCAGTTTAGCGTGCCCAAAGAGATGTAACATTTGTTGAGCTCGGCAGGAGTTCGAACCAAAGACTATGTGTGTGTTGCAGAGCACCTCTGACCACTGGGGGTACATGTGCCAATTAGATTATGTAATGAGTAAAAGGTACATGTGTATTAGAAAACACTCATAAATTGTGCAACGTAGCAAATCGAAGTTTTTCTGTAGTATTATTCTACATATGAACCTTTCGTTGAAGTCTCCGGGTATATAGATAGCACTAGCAGTCAGGCTCACTTGAAAGCCCTTTTTCCAGACACGCATAAATCGTGCCAAAGAGTGCTCCGATTTGAGAAAAGCATTAAAGTCTGTAGGCCAATAAGTGCTAAGAAATGTATCGCAAACTGACTGAGAAAAGCAGGAAAGTAGGCAATACCATAATCTAACACCTGCTTCAACTGTGACTTCGTTAATTACAAGGCAACACAGCATGGTGCCAGTAAAATCTTTGTGCTTCCTAATCGTGATGAATGGCTGCCTAGAAGACCCCGTCCGTTCAGAGAGCACTTAACTGCTCACATTTTTTGCACGAAATCCTTCATTTCACTATCTTTGGTAGGAGTGTAGTAATGGTGACCTCGTTTGCTATGGCGTAATCTTACTCTTGGTTATTTATGGAAGTCAAACTACCTCTTTCTCAGCTTGAAAGACTTTACTGAAGGGATGAATCTGGCTGTACATTGCAGACCTACGGCCAAAAACATCCTCTATTTATTATGAAGCATGGAACTATTGAGAGAACAGAAATCTACATATAATGAAATATTAGTGAATGTTTGGAGACATTCACTAAAATGCTGTAAAGACAAGCTGCCATTTGTATCGGCGACATAAACATTGATGAAGAGAAATGGGTCAAAGCTAGACAGCTATGTGTGAGTCGGTTGAAAACATTGTTTCAGCTGCTGGAAATGCAATCAGGGAACACTTTTCGAAGAAATTAGCCTGATTTGAAGTTTCATCTTCTCATTGGCTTAGTACGGAATAATCTTTAAAAGAGAACAGCTTTTCTATAAAAAGCTCATCGAGTACCTATTTTATTTGTTTTATTCTACACAACTCGTCCCCTCGAGAACTACTGTGCCGATCCCAGCACTTCATACATTGCATTCAACTTTTTACTTCTGTCACCTAGGAAAACCTAAAAACTGTAGGTGCGTGGGTTTGAATAGTGCCTGAGGATTGCCGCCTTATTTATGAATGACGCTAAATGTTGGTTGAGTGCACCCGTATGAACGGCGGACTTGTCGACACTGGGGCAGGGTCACATCAGCTCTGTGTTCGTGATGAACGACGCCATTACCCCTGTACCGCCTGCTCTGCTTATCCATAGCTGTAAAATGTTATCTGATCTCAACGGTAACCCAAGCTTTCGTAAAATTCTCGGAAAAATCGATTTTATGTTCAATATTGCCGTCTTCGACGACTGTCTGCTGTTCGTTCAACACGTTATTGATTAGGAGATGATAGATCTTCATGCCTGTAGCCGATCCCACACGCAAACTCGAACATAGGTGATATTCAGAGGACGATAAACCTCATAAGAAAATTGTTGCTGACGTATTCATTCTGGATGAGAGGTTGCCTGGGAGCATTTGTAATTGTTCGATGACATTGTTTTCCAAGAAGCTGAACGTGTGAATCATCACAAACTATGAGCGACCCTGTCACCAGAGATTGGAAATTTCGAGAGCAAGCCTATCTTTACATCTAAGCGATGCGAGAAAGAAATTGCACTGAAATATGGTCATTTGAATTTTCAAACTAAAAGTGAACAATCGGATAAGTAAATATGTATGGTTTCCTGAGTAACAAAAATGCTCGACTTGAGCTCTACAATCAAACAGCTCCGAAGGGTCTATTTTCGGTTCCATCTGTCACCACACATCCTCTATTTATTTCTTCAAGACACATTCGGTCCCAAGTTATCAAGAAAATGTTTTAACTGATTCAATCTGAATGATTTCCAGCCGAACTCCAGTTGACTTTGATTTCAATCGAGTTTAGTTGAACGTTTTGTAGCATCCTACCATGAGCTTTTGGCATGGAATTGTGCGGCGTACTGTTAGAATAGTTCCAACAATGGCATGAAGTCATTGTTTGTGGCCCGCTACCCAGGCAAAACAAGCTCCATATTTTTCCTGAGTCGGTAACTTGGTACGAGACTTGCCTGGGAAGATAAAAACACTAATTTGATACACCGGTAAGCCCCGCAGTTTACTCTACACTCCAAATACGCATCTAGTTACCTCCGGCACACTTAATGAAATCAAGGACGAATAACTAAGAACCAGATCGACACCTAAGCTTTTAGTCCTAATCTCCTTAGTTCTTTAGTTGTTCCTAGCTTAGCTTATCAGAAATAATCGCCTCCATATGAGAAATCACATGTATGACATCACCTCCAAGGAGGAAACAGGAGGTGACCTATGCATAAATGAAATAAAACACATGACTGACAGAAAGTAGCACAACAAAAGTCGTGAATTGGGAGTGGATTAGCAAGTACGAATAACGCCAACGTCTCAACGTGCCGGCCCAACTTGTTAAGAACTGAGAAAATGAGTAACGAAGACAAACAAGGAACTTAACTCGCAGTGCAATTATGGGAAAAAAATAAAAATAGAATGAAGCTATCATATTATAGCATCGTCATAAGGATGACGTTCGGTGCGTGCAGAAGTAGTGAATTATTAATGGACGCTGTGCTAACGAGTATAACATCATCTGTTCCAGCTTTTAGCTCGTCCGCTTACAGATTTTGGAGTGGAGAAAGCAGTTCCGCAAATTATGGAGATGTGACCAGAAGTCGTCAGAATGGGGGATTTATGTTATCTTCATATTTATAGCGGCATATTATATATAGCACATTTATAAATGAAAATAAAACTCTCGGCGTTGATCAATCCCTGAGTGATGCGCCATTCGACTTCGATAAGTATCGTTGGAGGTGATTGAATGCGTATCTGGCCTTTACAATTTTTCGCGGTGGTCAACCGTTGTGTCGATCCAGTGCTGCTATCCTCCTAGACAAGCTTGGTACCAATTTTTCGACCCCAGAGGGATGGAAGACTTGGTGGTTGGCCATGGGTGCAGGGATAGATTCAAAGTGTGTGCCGCAGTGTCGTCTCCAACCACTGCGCCACACATAACGACATGAAAATTAATACATGAGGTGCCGACGTTGTCATTATTGGCCGGCTGTCATTCGAAAACGCCTTTCTTCAACGTCTTTGTACAACGCTAACTAAGCCAACAGCATTATTAAGTAAGAGGAACGCACAGATCTTAAGAATACAAAACAAAGTGGGT
Source organism: Angiostrongylus cantonensis (assembly GCA_009735665.1). NCBI lineage: Eukaryota > Metazoa > Nematoda > Chromadorea > Rhabditida > Metastrongylidae > Angiostrongylus > Angiostrongylus cantonensis. Next base: position 53,743 of record MQTX01000082.1, on the reverse strand, counting down.
AGAAAACTAGCTGAGTGAAGCACCAAGCAAGAGCCTCCGTGGTGCAGTGTGGAATGTGTGAACCCTCCCAAAGGGTAATCGTGGTTCGATCTGGCTCTGAGCCTAACCTCTCCGAATATCATAGCATCGTTGTGGGTGTATCCCACATTATACCCCGCCATGAAAAAACTATGTGTTGCTTGATCTTGCTCGATCGACAGCACATTTGCAGATGGAGCACATAATTTCGACAACTCCTTTTTTTTATTTTCCCCCAGAAAATTATTCCTTAATGGTTCTACATATTTTATCTGATTTCATTTCCTAAAAGCCACCGACCGCATCGGAAAGGAGAGGAGGCCTAAATCGCTTGCGACATTCTGTCGTCCACTCTCATATTTCACGCAAGCAAACTCTCGAACTAATCGCATCCGTCCAGAAAACCCCGCTGTTCGTATAATCATATCTCAGTTTTCAAATAAACTCTTATATCGGGTGATTATTTTAAAAATTAAGGATAGATGGAAACCGAAGAAACTTTAAGTTTCAGTTTCAAATTTTCTTAAAACTAATTATTGCCGATTGATCTAGTCCAGGTGAAAAGTTCCAGTTTTGAACTTTCATCTAGAAAACTCGTTTTCCTAATAAAACTATATGCATTAATATCTGCTTATGTGAAAAAAAGATACACGACGTTGCTAAAGTTCCCTTACTTTGATGAATGTCATTTTTTCCCCTCGGCTGCTTTTTCTATACCGGGGAGTTGAGAGATGGTGACGCGAGATGTCGTCATCGCGCTCGCCATCGCCAAGCTCACATTCCATCCACATCCTGCCTATGCCACTCGCCATTTCCTTGGATGAGGGACACAGGAAAACAGGCTCTTTGGCGTCATTCTATTCGCGTGTTACGTAATGGAATAGTTTGGACGTTGGGTCGAACGTACTTGGTGTGCTTTTGAATTGAAAAGGAAAGACGAGTTTGCTTTTAGCGAACCATTCGTGCATGCACTCTGATCCATGAAACTCGTTCGTAGCATTTTTGAACACATCGTAAGCATACGACTAGCGAAAGCATATCTCCTTATCAGGTCATTAGAGGAGAAGAACTGGACATTTTTCATGATTGCATTACGTCACTGACATTACAATAAATTGTTTTTTGCGAGTTAGTTCTCATAAAGGGTAGCAATTAGCTTACTAAAGTGGAATTGAGAGTTCTTAAAATAGATTGTTATGCATGTTCAGTGCCTTCCTGTAAAAAACATAAGAGGATATTAAAACTTTCACAAGAACTGGCTGCCATAAGAACATAGGAAGACTTAGGTACTAGCTCGGCTTATCTCCGCTGGGAAACCTTAGATGCTTAGTTAGCGTACTTTCTTGGAGAAGAGTACGGACCAACTACAATTTATATTCTGCAATTACTTTTCTCGCTGGATACCATTTTCTATTTGGAACGTCACGAAATCTGTGTCATGTCAACCCAAGGTCGCCATTGTAGGCATCTACAAGGATTTGGATGCTTTATCACATTTGATACAGGGTTTCTTAAAAAGTTGATGGGCTTCTCGATGGAAATGTTAAAGTATTTCTCAGAAGAGGATGACTTAGCTAAAATAATGATGAAGCCAGTGTCGTTGATGAAAACACTAAGGTCCGTAGTATTTAGTTTCTTAGCCAGAAAAATTCATCAATCATGATGAAGCAGTAAACAATTAAGTCACTCATTGGTATAAATACGGCAACGGTGCCCTTTTGAGCTTTATAACCAATTACGTTTTACCTCACTGAATGTTTATCTCTATGGCAATTTCCGTAGTTCTCGTGGTCAATTCATCTGCTAAAACTGAATGGCGTTCAACTTTACAGAATTTATTCTACAGGTTATCATATAAAGGATAAAATACAAAGCTCTCGGCGTTGATCAATCCTTGAGGGATTGCTCCATGCATTCGACTTCGTTAAGTATCGTGGGAGGTGATTGAATACATATCTGGCCTTTACAATGTCTCGCGGTGGCCTGCCGATGCATCGAGCCAGTGCTGCTATCCTCCCAGACAAGTCTGGTACCAATTTGCCGACCCCGGAGGGATGGAAGACTTGGTAGGCCATGGGCGAATTTCACGTGCGCGCCGCAGTGGCGCCTCCAACCACTGCGCCACACGTGCCCCTAGGTTATCATAAACATCAAAATATTTAGGTTATAGTCTATTTTTACATCAAGACATTAAAAATATGGTTCGTGTGCAAATCGGATAACACTAACCGTTGGTTGACAAGGAGGGTTACCTAACTCATTATGAGATTCAGGAGGATTACACTTTGTAACCAGGATTAATGACGATTTTCGTCCACTTATTGTCTAGTGTCGAGCTGCTTCTTGAAAAGATAGTCATATACCTTAAAAGTTAAATCGTATGTAGACACTAGGTTACTGTTAAGAACAGGTCATTTTGAGGGACTAGATCACCATATGTGGTAGTAGAATAACAGCCTCATCATTAAACGTCTCTTCTATGGTTGTTTATATATATATAAAGCTATTGCAAGCACCACAACAATTAGTCAGTCAAACATTTTATAGTTGAGATAACTGGGATGGGTAGCGCAGTGGTAGTGATTCTATCTATTACGTGGACGGTCCAACCTACCCATGTTCTGGTTCTGACCTTACCCTGCACCCACAGAGAATCTCAGCACTGCAAGATTAGGTAATTTCTACCATCGTTCTCTAAAAAAAATAAATCCTTCTAATCCAAGTAGAAACATTCTATCCCAGCAATCTCAGGACTCCAAAGAAGATCGGCTCGACCAGCACCTAACAACATTGATAAAAAAGCGACAATCCTCAAAGAGCAGCCCATCACACATGTTTGCCGTTCAAAAACCTTCGTGGGTAGTGAATGGGAGAAAACAAATTAAATGCAAGAAGAGCTGGGATATACACTCTATGAAATGCATGATTTCGTGTCATCTAATAAAGCAGAAAAATAAGAAATAAAACGAATAGGCTGAAATCAGTGTGCTCAGAAAGAGCCATGAGTATTTTTTCCTTGATGAGCTTACACGAGGTTGATAATAATATTTATTATTGGCTAACGTTTCGACGTCTTCGTCTTCATCAGAGCCGATGATCCGAGTCGATGGTCCACGCTTGTCTTTCGCCTCGATGTGGCGGCTTTTCCTTCGTGTCGAGTCAGGCCTTCTTCAGTGGTCCGTCTCCTCGAATGAGGCACTCTCCTTCAGTGGTGCCCTTTTATACACGATGCTGATGGTGAATATAATGATAATGTCCGTTGATAACTATTTGTTTTTCCTCCGGACATATATCATCGCGCACATCGTGCAGAAGTCGGTGTTATCACTAGCTAGCACAAAGCGTATTAATGCTTCGAAACCGACTTTCCATGGGCCATGAGTTTTCTCAGCGATCTCTTTTCTTTACGACGCCTCATCAAGATTTCCGTCAGTGTTGCTACGAAGGGTTTGGTTGCTATATGAATGATGTGTGATGTGTGAATTGTCATTAATGTGAATTGAGCTAGTTGCGAGTCATTGCGTCTCTTCGTGCTTCCCGGATCCCTCCTGGTTTTAACTCACATTCCATATTCCCTCCGGCATCTTCTCCCACTCCGTCTCACTTTCTCCCTTTTTCTCTTTCTTACCAATATTAGTCGGCAGAATTCATTTACTTCAAACTCTTCAGAAAAACATAGAATCATGTAATTCTTCCTTAGCAGAGCGAACAGCTCCAGTTACTCAATAAAATTCGATGTTTGGATCGTAGTTGCCGACTAAAGGTTACAAAAGTGAGTGCACCATCTTACTGTTAAATGAATGGAGCCCTAAATCACCAAAAAAGAAGGAATTTGGGCGGAGCAGAGGAGTAGTTGTGTAATCGATGGTGAAAAGAATTTGTTGCAGAACGAAGGTAGGCAGAAAATAGTCCTATAAACGTCACTTCGTACTTGATTGTTCATTTTGCTTCGAGATTTACAACCAATGTAAAGTGACAAACGAAGAGGATGTGAGGATGATGAACCGCATAGATCTCACACCTTACAGTATTCTATAGATGGCTGATCCTCCATGTAGCTCTTTTCTATAGGCTTTTTTGTTCCGTCTTTTCCGTTCCTTTTGAACCACTACTTATCTATTAGTGACAAAGGGTGCGTGGGAACTGCAAAAGTTACGTCGTCGTCTTTGTCAACATTTTGCCGTAAAAAGCTTTTTGAGTTTCTTCTTCATGTTGTCAAGACACGAAGAACTAACTCAAGGAAGCCAGAAAAAAGTGAAATCTGTCCGGTGACGTCATTTGATTTCAATGTTCGAGGAAGAAAAAGGAAAAATGTTAAGATATTTCTGAACGAAGTTTTCGTTTCGATTTTTTTTTAGTTTCGATTACATCATGAAGAGGTAATATGTGACAGGTATTGATGTAGCCCACTTTACGAAGAAAATAAGTACCATTGACTACAGGACATTTTCAGTCTAAGTCATTAGAAAACTATTGTTCAACTTATTCATTTATGGCCTATTAATTTTCCGTGGCAAGATATTATGTGAAGTAAAACCACAATGATGATGAGATATTTTAAAAACTTGGACTATAAGCTCAGATCCGAACTTGGTATTACCCTTTCAGAGGGCTCATGTGTTAACCACTGCACCACTGAGGCCGTTGCTTTACCTTTCTCTCAACTTTTTCATCGAATCTGACATGAAGTCCAAATTTAGTCCTCTGTCCTGTAAATTTACAGCTTTGCTACCGTAGCGTTGCCTTCGTTGTAGGACCGTAGATGGATCTAAAGGGCACTATTCAAGCAATTTTAAACCGCGTTCCCAACGCTGCTGGCTTTTTGCGCTCAGATTATTGCAGTTAACGCACTCACCATTGTTTTCGCTATGGGACTGATGCGGATGATGTCATACACTTGCACTAAGATGTCCCCTCTGGGCCATTATGATGTTGTTTTATAACTTCTTTATCCTTCAGAAAATAACGCGCTAAAAGGCTAAGAAGAGATTGAATAGGTAAGATAGAATTTCCCAGAAGCTTCCCAAAATAGAATTTAGCGTAATGACATCCATAGGGTTCCTTCTAAATAAATGTATGAGAACCGACCTTTTCATTCATGACGAACGTTTTCGTACCGTAATAATTCTCCACTCGGAGATGTGATTTCTTGATCGTTCAAGAAAAAAGAGAAACGTAAAAAATTCCACGTCAGTTTCACATTTCCTTCTCGTATCCCATTGGAGAAGAAGTTTCTCCTGTTGCGAGAAGCCAGAGAGCAAATCATTTCATTTTAGTTTCCTGTTTACTTGTCCCAGTCAACGACGGGATACAGCAATCACCGAGCTATTTAAAGCCCTCTGTTGTGGTCGAAAACTAAAGGTTCTCAAGGGCTAAAGCGTAATTGTGCCATAGACTTGTCACATAATTCATAGCACAGCACTACGCCACCGCTACATTATTGACAGCTTCCTGGAGGAAATGACAGGAAAAGAGATAATATTTTATCTCTTTACTGAAAAAAAGCAGGTGAAGAAAGAATGTGTTAAAAGCAACTACAGGCGAGATAGTTGTTGTATCGCCAATTATTGTTCATGGTAGTAAAGATGCCAGAATCGTCTAAACGAAATTAGCATCCGATTTCATCGTCCGATTTCATCTATTGTACATCTCGAACGCAATCTCATTACTAAATCCGGCCGAGAGTCATCAGAAAAGCTAAGCATGTCATGTCACCATGAACGAGTCAGCTTTTTTTTTCAGCTAAATTGCTTTGTTGCTTTGTCAATGGGGAAGTACAGATGTACTGCTTCCAACGGAATCTGGAACATGACGGAACTCGTCCTGAACTTTTTCGTTCATTCGTTCTTCTTCACTTTTTCTCTGGCTACCAAACTTTTGACCATAGTTATTACTTCGTTAAGGAGGCAAATGTAGATGTATTGCTTCCAACGAAATGGAGAAGATCGTGGAACTCGTCTTGAATTTCTTTGTTCACTCGTTCTTCTTCACTTCTTCCTTCACATTCTGGCTCTAGCTTTTTTGTTCGAAAGTTGCCTTATTTCACTATAACTCTAAGAAATCCTGTCTGCTCTGTCTTTCACCTCTCCTCCTCCCTTTCTTCCTCTTTTCAGAATTTCAGTGCGGATTAGAACTGCTACATATTGTAATATTGTAAAAGAGTGCATTTCCTATGGATGTTATAGATAATTATCGATTTACGTTTACCTAAGCACACCATGAGTCTCAGTGGTACGGGTGCTTATTTTGCCCATTCGACTCTAAATAAATGATGTATAAGAATCTGGCTGGTCCCAGGGGTCATTAACCTCGGCTAGGGCTGCAAAACATGGCTCGTCTTCAATAACAAAGCCGCTATACGAATTCGCCAGCGTCAGTTAATGCAGTTAAGAGGAACTAAAAGTAGAATTCTGTCGACATATATACTAGCCATCGTATTTTCCGGAGCCTTTCCAGGATAGAACCCGTTTATATTTTTGCATCTGGCGCGGCTACACAGTGCTAGAAAAAAAACCGATAAAAGTTTTATGAGCTTCAGATTGCTTGAATGCTGTGAGTACTGTCGCTATTTAGAGGAATGCAAAAAGAGTGCCGTAGATTTACTGTGTCGTAATGTGGTACCAACGGGCAACTTAAGGTCAGAACTCTCTGTGGCTGATAAGTTGGTACCAGACTTTTCTGGAAAAGCTACCTCTAATTCACAAAGCACGGTGGTTGGCTTTCGTTGAAACGTGGAAAGCTCCAGTAGCGGTATCCTAAATTCCAAGAGAAACCAGCTCGAACAGAGCTAGGAATCAGACATTGTATGATTTCATGACACGTTGTAGAGTACCGTAAGTCGTTAATGATTGCATTAATATATTCTAAGAACGAGGGTCCGTATATGATATCGTCTTTTTCCATAAAATCGAATACCGGAAAGCTCTCAGACAAGCTTGTCTTTCATGGAAACTAGTCATGAATGTCATTTAATTACATTTCTCACCGGACTTCCCCAATCATCTTCTTCAATGGCATGATGCAAGCATGAGTTCATCAAAACAGCTATTCACCACAAAACTCTTTATAATGTGTCGTCTTCTTGTTCAGCAATCGCTAGGTTGTTAACCAACATACATTTACTTCCATAGAGAAGTACAATAAAATACAACAGCAGCTGAGGGGGTTGGCAATGGAACTGCGACTGACACCAAGCCTTGCCATTGCGTTTATGTCTAAAGTAGAAGCCCCCGTGCCACTACTCTACTCCAAGTACATAGATGATTGTTTTGTCATCTTTTCTACACAGGAGGAGATGGACAAATGTTTTGAATTATTGAATGAGCAGTCAGAGTACATCAAGTTCACCAGAGAGAAACCGAAAGACGACTGGCTCCCGTTTTTAAACGTTCAAATTAGCTTATCGAGTAGCAGTTCCATGAACAAAGTGGTACCGAAAACTAAGTAACAAAAACATCCTGGTTCATTACCTTTCTTACCACACTTCACACACAAAGAGGACGATTGTGAGAAACATGTTTAAACAGCCACTTCTATGTGCACAACCAGAAAACTAAAGGAAGAATCGTGCGACACGGCTCGGCAAATAGCCATCTCCAATGGCTACGAAATAGTTACCTCACGAGGTAATTTTAGAAGGAGAGCGGCGCACCCAAGCGAAACACTTGGCCAAAAGAAGGTCCCGTTTATGTTGCCCTTTATTGCCCATGAAGTAAGCTTATCTATTAAATGATACTTAAGAATGGCAGGTCTAGAGTATTCGGTAGCAGTAATTGAAATAGCACCGAGTACTCTACGTCGTCAGTCAACTCGAATCAGCCTATATGACCGTCTATGCGAAACAACAAATTGCGTAATTTGCCCTTGCGTCAAGGACGGTAATTGCATGAGTTCAGGTTCGATATACCTGATCTCTTGTAATAATTGGGGAAATGAATGCATTGGCGAAACGGGCAGACCTTTGTGTATTCGTATAAAAGAATACCTAGATGGTTAACGAAAACTAAGACAAAATACCTCACTAGGCACGCATAGAATTCAAAAAAAGGAGAACGGCGACGACTTTGAAGCAAGAGTCAATGTCCTTGCACAGGAGACTAAAACACCAGCGCGAAAACTTTCTGAGGCTTTTTGGCTAAATGCCAAAAACTCTACAATGAATAGCTGGGATGAATGTCCAGAAGTCATATGCGGCCTGGCCCCGTATCTTCGGATCAATTTCTGATGTGTGGTGGTCCAGTAATCAACCATATGCGACTATAATCAGCTGTTCTAACCTTCCTCATTGGAAGTTATGTAAAAAGGTGGTGAGTTTTTCGAAAAGCTGTTAATCACGTAATTACCATAGAGTTTTTCGTCTTTTTGTGTTACTGGAGTTTTTGGCCTAATAAATTGTATATCGGTATACCCTTTCAGGCTCTGAAGAAGACGATTCTGCCGAATCGTCAGCTACTGTTGTACTGTATTGTGTGTTTTTCTATGGAAGTAAACGTATGCTGTTTAACAACCACGCGATTGTTGAAGAAGAAAACGACGCATTCATTTTCCAACGCCGAGGATAACAGAAAGTTGATCCTGGGAAACCTTTATAATTATCGCCTGCTTGTTTCGATATCGAGTACATCAGACAAATTACCAATCGCTAGTAAGCTTGTCGTTTAGCCTCACCATGCCAGCTGTTCCTTAATGAAGTCCACCCACTAACGGTTTGTGCGATATGATGACGACATTGCAAAGATGTCTATAGGTTGAAAATTTCATAAACATAAGAAACGATCCGAAACAGGACTGATGTTCACGATATTCTTAGCGAAGAATGATATTTCAGTAGAAAGAAAGAGTACCAAATAAGATATGTGTGAAAAGCTTTTATCGCAACTTTTTTAAAATTTTATTTTATTTTACCCGTCTTCAGCTCTACTGTGCGGATCCCAGCACTTCTCACATTTGATTCATTTCCTCGTATTCATTGTCCAGGAAGATCTTCATTATCATCTTGAATGTCGTAGAATGCAGGTCGTGTCAATTCTCCTGGACTCCTAAGATGGCCAGGCTGGAGCGTTCTCAATTGGGTTGCAGAGAGTAATTTTTTCCCAAACAAGTCGAGAACCAATTTCCAGACCTCGGTTGCATGAGAGGCTTGGTTGGCCCCGTGTGGAGTCGAACTAGGGCCATGCTTGTGATGACGAGCATTACAACCACTATGCTCTCCGTCCCTTCGTTATAGTTACTATAAGAGAGATCCCATGGTGGAATGTGCGAATTGTAGAACGTTTTCAGATTTCGATTAATCAATTGTCGTTGTTTTCTTATTTAAGTCCTGTTCAGCTGTTTAATTGACACGATAGACTGGGCTTTGATGCGATAGACATTTCGACTCAGCTAAATGTAAAACGAACTGTCTTAAGAAGAAAAACCGGGTTTGGGTCAACTGACCCAAGGTGGTAAAAAGCGACTAGTGTTTTTAAAAAAGATGAATATTCAAAAATTTACTATGTTAAAATATGTTGCTAACTTAGACTGCATAAACTATACCGTAATCCTTGAAATATTATCCTTGATATGCAATTGCTCAGCTAGCATTAGACAAGAAATGTGAAACATTGCCAAATCTCAGCAACAGCAAACAAATCCAGCAACAGAACTATCAATTTTGATTACAAACATTTATTTTATAAATGAGAACAGCAGAATATTAGGAAAGTTGAAATCGTCCAAATCCCAGTAAGGATATTCCTTACACGGACGGGTTATTTGTTAGGAAGTTCAAGTGCACTTGAGTCCTTGCCGCTAGCAATGAAATTTGATATTTTGGAGTTTTTGAGATGTTTTCAACGCCATTCATTTAAGGGTATTCCTATTTAGGATATAAGATCAAATCTAAAATAAAACCGAGCTTTGTTCCAAGACTGAAATGACTTTTCCTTAGCGGGTTTCTGCATTTGTTTTTGTGCTTTCGTTTGTAAAATTATGTGATAAAAGTAAGGCAAGAGCACTATAAGGACTTTGCTGATTACAATGTTTGAGTGATTAAGATTACTGTAGTTGGTCACTAGGCGACTGCTCATTATGCTTAAGAATCGCTGCAGAACATGTTACATCATACATGTCGCCTAATCGAAAACCTCTTTCATCTGCTATGGGTATACCTACGAAGGATTCGTATGAATGCAAAAGAGTCTCTCAAAGAGAAAATGCCATTCATAACAACTAATAAAAAATTTCTACCATTATTTATTAACATATCTAGGAAGGTTTGGCAAAGAAGTAAAATAAATGGCTCTTCGAAGGAAAAAAATCATGACATATAATACCGGAATAAAAAGCGGGAAAAAAAACATGGTCTGAATAGTGGGTCTCGTGACAAATCGGAATCACAGATTAGTATTTTGTCAGACCTCGAAAAGCCGTCAATTATGATTTAAGAAGCGTCTCCACGAGTGAAACGGCAATGGAATGATGTACCATTAAGTATACGGTAATCGTTAAATACCGTAATCATTCTGAACATACGACGAAGGCGCCTTTCTAATTCTGCGATTAGACATTTCCAACATTGAAATGGTCCTTCTTTCTGTTTTTTTATAAGTTATGCTTTCAGGTATACAAAAGTTCTTGATCGTCAATGAAAGACAAGGGAGTCGACCCAGCTATCATACGATTTACTAAGAAAATTCATTGATGACGACAGATTATTAGTGTATGAATACAGTACACGTACCGTATAACAGTAATGAGTTAACGATGCCAAAGCAGTAGATGGAGACGATGAGAGTGACCAAGTAGGTGGGCTGCATGTGCCCTCAACCACTTCTCGCCATATAGGCTCTAGAATAAATGGCTTGGCAGGGCGAATCAATAGCGCCTAGCCCGACCACGCCCATTTTGTTCATGGAATAGAGGGAGAGGGGTGGAGCAGCCCTGTTGCAATCAAGCGCAGGACAAATGAAAAGCAGCTAGTGACAGCTGTACACATGTGGACAGTAGCTTTTACGCATAAGGAAGAAAGTGTTCGGCGTTGACCATCGTCCTTAAGGGATACGTTGTTATGAATGTGAGTCGAATCGTTGCATCGTAGTTGTGGTTGAATGCATGATTATACAATATGAGAAAATGCGGTGGCCTATCATGATGCATCGGGACGTGTTTTCATCCTCCACGCAAGGAAGTCTGTTGTAAATTCGCCGACCCTTGAAAGAAAGAGGGTTTGGTTATTAGAGCGTGCAATTGTTAGATTATCGGTGAATTACTTAGATAAGAAAATGCAATGACGCCCTATTTTCTCGATCAGCACCCACGGGGTTGTTCCATCATTCTTTATTCATTGAAAAAGCTGGCATTTTGTCAGTCAAGCTAGTCGAAGCAAATCAGTCAAGTATTTCCATTAACCTATGGAAGAGCTCTGAAAGAATTTTAGTGTAAGAGGATAGCATTATCCATCTATGTGAACCCTCCGTCGTTAGTTTTCACGTGAAATACTCAGTGGAAGACTCACAGAATGCGATGAGTATGCGAAGAAGCTTGTTTCGAATGCGAATAAAATCCAGGTTTCGTGATTTTTCTTTTAGGTTTATGGAGAAGTTTGGTTGATTAGACTGCAGTCAACTTTACCTTTCCAGCCTGCGAAGAAGGAAAAATTCGCTGGAAGGTCAACTTTTGTCGTTTCCATTAATTTTCGTTTTTTATAAACGGTTATTTGACTTTAGGACTCTCTAATTCACTAAGAAAAAAATGCGCTTATGGGGATCGGCGTGGTAGAATTCGTCTCGATGTTAGGTGTGACGACCAAGGAAAATAAACTTAAGAACGATATGTTTCACTATTTCACAGGTTTTTAGGAAAGTTCTTTAAGACGTTTTACCATATTTTGAAACAAGAGAAAAATGAAAAGTCTATGGCAGTTCTAGGAACGCATGTGGAGCAATGGTAGAAGACGGCCTAAAACACACAGAGTCGATTCCTGCGCTTCTGACCTACCACGACACCCATCTTTCAAGAGTAGGCAAATTAGTACCATAATTGCCTGGGAGGATAGCAGCACTGTAGGAACGCATGTGGAGCAATGGTAGAAGACGGCCTAAAACACACAGAGTCGATTCCTGCGCTTCTGACCTACCACGACACCCATCTTTCAAGAGTAGGCAAATTAGCACCATAAATGCCTGGGAGGATAGCAGCACTAACTCGATATATTGGTAGGGCACGACGATTCATTGTAAAGGCCAGGCATGCATTCAATCACCTCCAAACGATACTTAATGAAGTCGAAGACACGGCGCATCCCTCAGGGTTTGATCAACATCGCAAACTTTATCCTTTCCATCCTTAATGGCGAATCTCATTAATCTGTAGTACAGAAAAATGGATGGATCGTCATTCCTATGCCCATTATCGTGCTTCCTTCCGTGCACAGAGAAGCAGCGCCAGTGTAGCTCTAACCACAGGACTTCTTCTCCATAGTTCATAGCTCTACTGGCGTACTGCTTACATAAGTAAGACAATATTACTAAGGCTAACTTTTTCGCAACAAATTCTCTTCTTGCTTCTTCTAATCGATTCGTAACAGAATTTTTGTTACCGGATTTTACTTCATACTTCATTGAACTCCAAGAGCTTCTAAATTAAAAATTTGGTAATTGGAAAGGATTTTTTTCATCACACACATGCATATATCGTTTTCGTCTCATATCGACGATTGCATTATCCAATATAGTGGAGTAAACAGCTGCGACGACATGAACACTGTCTCTTCGAAGAATTCGTTTTCGATATGATTAACGCTAAGATTAATTATTACGGCTCATTTTCTGATAATGATTTCTACATTATAATGTGCACCCCAGAAGGTGAGTGTCCTATACCGGTCATCACAAGAAGATCTCAGTTCGGCTTCTAGGGTCTACCAGCTCGTCAAGGTCGGCAACTTAGTGCCAGACTTGTCTCAGTTCACGTCACTTCATCAAACAATGCAGGAATGCTCTAGAGGAATGCAAGAATGGCTAGTTCAATGCTCTAAAAGTGGTGGATCCACAAAATTAATAGCAAGGACGAAAATCTTGAATGGGTGATGGGTGGGAGGGAACTAATGGAAGAAGTGTTGGGATATGCACGGCGGATTCGAAAACCAGGTATGTAAAGTGAAAATACGTATTATTTAAAAATTCTTATCCATTCTGTTACCTCCTAAGTATTGCGCTTACTTCGACGACAGCGAACGCCTTTTCACCCACGACCACGAAAATTCATAGTACTGGTGAATGACATTCACTATGAATCCCGACCACTCGAGGTTAACTAGCGCGTTATGAAATCTTTCCCACAGGGAGTCGCTGACAGTTTTTGACGTGTGATTGGGTTGAAGCAATGATCATGGGTGTAATGAGCGGCATCTCTGACCACTGTGGTCTCTAATTTGTCTCCGATCTATGTAGAAAGAAGGAGACTACAGTTTGCTATCACAAACATAAACTGCTGTCTCGTTATGAAGTTTTCGGCTTTAATCAATCCCTGAGGAATGTGTCACGCCTTCTACTCCATCAAACAACGCTAAGAGATGAATGAATACATGCATGGCCTATATAACGACTTGCAGTGGTTGACGATGTGACAATCTAGACATCTAATTTCTCAGACAAGGGTGGTAATTGAGAAATGCCTGAGAATTGAGGATATGGTGAGCCCACTGCGCAAGATCGAACCAACGACCACATTTTTATTGCAGAGTGCCTCCCAGCACTGCGCTACTAGCGACGAACACCAATAAACTTCATTCGTCCCCGTCATGCAAGGAAGTGCTCAACGGGTTCCTCTTCATACTCTAATGAACCTATGAATCAATCCTTCCGCGGTTCGACTTCTATTGCACATTACGCATAGAACAAATATATTCTTACTATCATCCACCAAATCAATTCTCAGTGGTCAACGTGTACCACTTTCTCAATCAGAACTTTCTAAGATATCTCGGCGAGGTCACTTCTTCACAGAAACTGGGAAATGTCCATCATCAAATGGAAAATGCATAATTGTTTTCGTTCACTGAGTTAGTGGTGCTCCAAAGGCCTAATAACTAAGAAGATATTATTTCGGAGTGTTCGCCTTTTCACTCGCCGTTCTTTCTCTTTTTTCATACACTACTAGCAATTTTCGCGGCTTACATCACCACATGTGATTTTGCGACATTCCTTCACAATTTTCCTTCTTTTTAATTCATCTCTGATAGAAACTCATCAGATAGGCTTGAAATAATCTACAGAAAACTGCACGAAATCATGGATAACACAAGTAGTGCAGTAGTTAGAGACACTTTGCACATCTACGAGATCGTCAGCTTGACTCCACGCCTAACGTAAACCAAGTCTTTTATCACTCAGTGGTCGAAAAAGTGGTAGCGGACCTGAAAAAGTTGTTAAAAAAAACATTGGTGTGGTACATAAGCACATCCCAGAAAATCTTCATACTGGCCGTTTTACATTCAATCACCTCTTCGGTCACCTCAGCTTGATGAAATCTAATGAATAGCGCTTCCACAAGACATTGATGAACCCCGAGAGCTTTATCATATATCCTTTACGAAATCGTTGAGACACCAAGCTACTCGTCCTATGAAGCGATTCTTCAGGATCTTTCATTTCTTATTCAAATTCTCTTAGCTAGTGTCTTTTTTATTTTTCTCTTTTATCTTCATCAGAAGAAAATTAATTAAAGACAATGTTTTATTCTTTTACGATTAGTTTTTACGCCTTGAATAAATTAGAAAAGGAGGTCATTTTAACAGCATTAGCCTTTTTCATTGCACTTTTCTCTCTGCGTAGGATCTCAAGTTCTTAAAGCTTTAAAACGTCTCAAGATTACTACAATGATGATGAGATGTTTTCAGAACTTCGGGCCGTTGGTTTCTGTGTTGGGCCTTCTAAAAAACGTAACAGCGTCTTCGACCCCCATCGCAGACACCAGCGGTCCGGTGTTTGACAAATATCTCAGCATCACTGTGGTTATATTTCAAAGCATACCCTGCCATGAAAAAAGAATAGGCAGTGAATAATAGAAAAGCGATTACATTGTCTCAACATCTTCCATCATGAAAACCGATCTGACACTAAGCACGTGGATAACTCGTCAAAACACACAAGAAGCAACATTATTTTAAGTTGAGATTATGCTGGTCTCCACATGGAGGACTCAGTGGAAAACTCATAAGAACGGCGAGTTTGTTAAGAGGTTGTTTTATTTCAAACGCGAATTAAATCTAGGCATGATGGCTTTTCTGATGAGATTACAGACGAAAACGCGTCGTTTTCTTTCTTGGCAATCACGGCGTTATGGAGTATTTGACTGACTGGGTTACGATCAGTGAAGCCTTTCCACACTTCGAAAAATTCGAAGTCCGCTTAATAAAGGCGAAGAAAACCTCAGGCAATAGCCGAAGGAACACGCCGAATGTTCGAAGACCATTGTAGACGGTGAATGCGAGGAAAACGAGACAAATGCAAGAGGAGCTGAGAACCGCGCTGTATATCTCGTGACGGGTCATGTATTACTGATAAAATGTACTGTAAGATGATGGTATAATATATTGTAATAAGTTAATATAATACATTATATCTTGTGCAATATTCTATATATCCCTTCTTACATACTTACACATTTCTTTCTTTGACATCACGTGATATGGTATAAGCGGTGATAGCTCACACGTAAATCGTTAGTCATAGCCTTTTACTGCACACGCATTATGTTCTGTCGATAACATCATTGCTTATTTGTTATTCAGTGTTTGAGATTGGCTGGCGTAGTGGTAGTGATGTCTGCCATAACGAGCACAGTGCTGGTTCTACCTAAACAGGATTCACCAGGTTTCGCATCACTTCTATGACGGGAAATTGCTGACAGACTGGTCTGGGGGACAATTCAACTCTTGCACTACAAGTGGAAACGCTCTAGCTCGGCTATCCCCCGACTCCAGAAAGATTCGATCGACCAGTATTCGGTGATATTCATAAAGACGACAATCCTCGAGTAGCAGTCGAGCACTCAAGGGAAAAGGTCGAAGAACAGAGACGGTGGGTGCGTGGAAACTAATGGAACGCAAGAAATGCTGGGATCTGCACAGTGGATCTCCTAAATGTCCCGTCGAATTAAATAATTAAATAAATATAGTAATATAAATATACACACTTTATAAATAACAATAAATAGTAATTCTTATACATAACTTTTCCCTTTCCCACTCCGCACATTTCATATGCAGCGAGAAATATCTTTCTATCAGAGTTTCCCAAGCTGAGTAGGAGCATGTGACGTGCATTCCAAGAGCGTCCAGGAGTAAATTAATGTCAGAAATCAACGCTGTGGTACTGGTAACTTAGTCGGCTATCTCTAAGGAAGGAAAATGTTTTCGAATTTACGCATTATCAGTCAGGTGGAAATTGTGCCCGAGCATATGCGATAACGAATTCTTATGAATTCTTGATGAAAGCTGGTCGTTCGGCTATTCATGTATGTGATTCTTTTTACATTTGTTGACCGCGCTTTGCATTGCCGCATTCCCTAGAAGAAAGTCTTAATAAAATTTGAGGTCATTGTGCGAAATTAACACGAAAAGTTCTGAATACATGGGAACGAAGAGACAAGGAAAGCTGGAACATAAGGACCGCTTCTTCTTGAAATGATCCTCGCGCTAATCGAGGAAATCAGCAAGCGCTATAGACACGTGGTCCTACTTTGTGAGTTAAGATTTCATTACCAAAGTCCTGCAGCAGGTCTGGCGTGACTAACAAGCCGCAGACTAATCGACTCACTCGTATGCACAACGAACATTTCCATAATAATTAAATCTTGTCCGCTTGGCAGTGATTTGCTGAACTTAATGAGATCACATATTCTTTCCTATAGATCTCAAAAGACGCGCGTAGCGCAGTTGTCAGAGGCGCCACGCAGTACTAATGAGGTCGATCCGTGCGCCCCACATTCACCAAGCCTTTCATCCCTCCGGACTCGCAAACTGGTACTAACCTTGTCTCGTCTGGGAGAACAGCAACATTTGATCGATACATAGGCTGGCCATAGCGAGTTATCGTAAATTTCATATATGTATTCAGTCCCATCCAACGATTCTTAATTTTTCGCGTTCTGTTTATATTTCCAAAGGGATCAGGGTCGAGAAAGTTTCTAAAGCTTTATACATCTCAATGCTTCCAATATTTTCATTATCAAAGCGACGACTTGTTAGTTATTTGTTTCTTCGAATAAGTTAAACGTGAGCGTTATCCGTGTGTGTTTTCAATTATATGGAAGCTGCCACTGGCTAAACTCACATGTGCGAACTCGAACTTTTCCGCTCGAGACCACAATCATGGAATAACTTCAATATTACTCGGTTCATCTATTTTTACGAATTCCACCGAATAGAGTAAACATCAATCACGTCAAATAATGTTTACATATAGCTCCTCATAAATGTCTTTGTTGTGGTGAACGACGAACCTTTACTGATAAACCCTTACACTGCCCTTGAAAATACAAATTTAAAAAACCCTTACTGTTGTAGTAACAATCGTTTTATTATTACTAAATGACATAACACCGTATGCATCACATCACCTGGCCAAACTTTGAACTCAGCTGTTGTGTAAAGAGATGTCAATCAGGAGTTCGAAATAGCCCTTATTTGTTGATTAGCGCTGCAAACATGTTTCTGTACAATACAGAAGTAGTAAATTATTTAGGCATTGTACATCTATCTCATTATATCAGTCATCGTCTGCTTTATCTTATTGCAGCGCCTCCTATTTCTAATAGCGCTGTCAATGTTAGCATGGATGCTTGCGTTTGACCACATGTTTGTTCAACTCTGAAACTGTTATTCATGACTTAATTAAGGATTTTATTCGAAAAAAAGCACATGGTCTAGCTGCCTCACGGGAACTCGGGTTACATTCTGAGAATTCGTTTATACATTATCGTGCTTCGTCAATGGATGAATGGAATGGTCGATGGTCGCATTAGGAACTGTGCATAGTAAATTTTTCCTAGTGATATGAAAAGAAAATGAAAAGAAAAAAGCGCATTAACAAAATCGTGTTGATAAAAAGGCCAGTGTAACTTAACTATATTGGTACTTAGACGATCCATCTTCATGAGTTGTGCCAACGTCAGCACATTTTCCATTCATTTCTTGGCCTAGCAGTTACGAACACGTTCGCCCACTGCGTGGCTAGCCTTCCTAGGAGACGCTTAGATCCTCGTAGAGTCAGCTCTAGAGTTCTTCCCTTCCATCGGTTGCCCCTTCTTCTCATTACGTGACCTGCCGATCTATGTCTCTCTATCGATGTCTGTTCCCCTAGATCTCGAAAATAAGATAGACTTTGACGACCAGAGCTAGATGTTGGAGGGTGTGCCGGCTATATCTTTGAAGTCATCGCTCAAACTCTGTATTAGTAATAAGGAGAATCATCGGCGTGGTTGAAGTATCGCTCCATCTCTCTGCTGTATTAAAAGCTACAGAGAGAAGCATTGAATCGAGGTGGGCATGAAATTTTACGTGATTTAATTGGTGGGTGGCTTCTTTAAAAGGTCCGAACACGGCCAAGGTGCTATTCCTTTTCTGTATAATTCGCTCTTCATTTTTCCTTGTGTCTGTTGAACTTTCAAGGAATACGTACAAGGTGGTCTCTGTCATCGGAAAACTGTACAGTTTGAGCTGTACACTTCGCACCATTGGTTTTTCATGAACTGGGTCCTCGTCCTCTCCATGTGCGGTCAAATCTTTTTCCCGCTTCGTCAACTTCATTAAACATCGTCTCTGCCTCAGTGGTACTCGAAAGGATGACAACGTTTTCGGCGAAACGAAGAGTTGATAATTATATTCCATCAATACGTATGCCTTTCTCGTCCCAATCGAGTGAGTTCATTATCCGCTGCACTGTGGCAGTAGGTGCTTGAGGTGACCCCATATCGCCAAAACTGCTTGCTGCCACTTTTTTTTATGGATTATAGTAAGAGATCGATGAGAAAACTGTATTTTCGAACCTCGGAAAAAAGGATCCCAAGTGTTTTTCTCCAGCGAAAATTTTGGAGTCCGCGACGGAGATTGTGGAACGGAATAGGTTGGTCTAGAAGTTTTCTGTCATCAATCATGGCGGGAGGTTTTCATGATCTCATCTTCGTTCATCAACGTTGAGAGCGGAACATTGTGCTCACACAAGTTTCGACAGCACTTCTTGAGAATGACTTTGTGCTCCTTCTAACTTTCGGAGAGTACGAAAAGTGGGTCGATAGGACGCAGTACACTATGAAAGGACTACCGATGAATCAAGTAGGCACCATTTTCTGTTAGTAAGTATATGATTGATTTCTGCATGTTTCATACCTTTTCGTGATTTACAAGTCTAGCGGTAACTTGTTTTCTTCTAAAAAAAAAGGAATTTCTATGAAAGAGTGGTGCTAAAAAGGGAAGTGTTGCCGGGTGCTTTCCATTCTCATTTCTTTACCTTCATCCATTTTTCCATTCTTGTGCTCCGTTCCGTTGGCTTTTCATATTCTGACATTTAATTCATCAGCAACAAGTTTGTAATACAATTTAGCATTGTAGCTAACTTCGTTCATTTATTAATTGAACGAACCTAATTGGTACGTATCAGCTGCATCATCGGTTGGTTAATAGCAAGTGGTGGCAGCGATTCTCTTATGACGCGATGATTGAAGAGGAAGGAGGCCATGCGAGGCTTGGCGCCATAGATCCAAATGTGAATGTGGTTTTCTTTTCCTGCATCTATTGTTTCCTCATTCATGACCCATGTTCTCACCTATTGTTCGAACCCCAACAACACTTGCATTCTAGTCGTTTTCCGCATTTGTATTCCAGGAAGGTACTCAAACTTTTTGCGTATCGATTCGCCTACTACTTGAGAATTTTTTCGTCTCAGTCGTTTAATACTGGTCAAGACAATGCTTCGTCGACTCCTGCGAAAGGCATCTGAAAGAGTTTCCACATAGATTAGTAAGAGCGAACTGTGACCAGACAAGTGTGATGCCAGTATCTCGACCTTAGATGGATTACTCTGTTGGTAACACTGGATAAGGATAATGTGGATAGATAGAAAAAATAGATGAGAAAAACAATAATGTGGATCTCATTAAAGTTGTTGCCACCAATGTAGGTGCATTTACATTTGGAACTTTCAGATACCCAATTGACATACCCACGGGAATCCAGGCATCTCCACCAATGACCATTACAAAACAAGGGAAGTGGCGGCACGAATACAGCATGTGAAGTCAGGTGATTTACGCATTTTATGATCGTTAATATTATATTAGGGTTGAAAGTTTATTTCGGAAATTTAGTACTAAGTCCAACTATCTTAATAATTTTTTAAGTTGTTTATTTGTTCAGCTTTCATTGCTGATATACTGCGTTTTGAGTGGTAGAAAGGATAAAGAATGATAAAGCCCTCAGCGTTGATATATCCCTGAGGGATACGCCATGCATTCGACTTCATTAAGTATCGTTGGAGGTGACTGAATTCATATCTGGGCTTTAAAATGGCTCGCGGTGGCTTGCCGATGTACCGAGCCAGCGCTGCTATCCTCCCAGACAAGTCTGGTACTAATTTGTCGGCTCTGGAGAGATGGAAGGATTTGTGAGGCATAGGCGCGGGGACAGATTGAACGTGCGCGTTGGGGTGGGCCTCCGACCACTGCACCATATGCGCAATGGTACAGCTGCACTTTTTTGTTTTTATTTTTCGAAATTTTATTGCAACTTTACATTGTTTACTTTTTATTTTCTGCCTACTACAATTTTCACGGCAGGTTACTAAGCGAAATACAAACACAATATTGCTGTGATATTTGCAAAACTCCGGACCGCAGGTGCTTGCGGTGGGGAACGAGCGCGCTTTTGCCCTTTCTGGGGAGTAACGCGTTTACCGCGTTTACCTTTCTAGTAAATCGCCTACCAATTCACTCTTCCAAGCTCTGAAGAAGGAGATGTTGCCGAAATGTCAGTTTTAGTGGAATAAAGGATGAAGTAGAACTATGTTAAATAGTGACTCCCACGTCCCACTTTCTATTAACCTCGGCATTGATGGAGTAATTTCTTTTACTTTTGTTTAGCAAACACGAGATATTATTTTATTTCTTTATTTACGTGCAAGCTGACGTTTCGGCGGACTTCGCCTTCTTCAGAGCCTGGAAAGGTCAAGGTAACTGCTAAACGTCAGCTTGTACGTAAATAAAGAAATAAAATAACACCTCGTGTTTGCTAAACAGAAGTAAAAAGAATTATGTTAAATAGTATTTCAACAAGGTAAGCAGTGCTCTCAGCACCTATGTAAATGTATTTTGCTGGCTAATCGCGCCAAATTTATCATTTGTAGGTAACTAAAACAACTGGTCTAAAAGCTCATATAAAGCACTCTGCGGTTTATTCTCCTTGTATCGAACTTGCCAGCCCACGCTGGATAAGGTGTTTCTTCGTTAACATATCCATCAAATGAATAAAATTTGCTGAAAACTAAACTCAGTAAGACCAAGACAATTTGTTGAGCACTTCACTGTAAAATTTTTTTAAAAGAATTATCGATTTAATAGCAATGCAACAGTAAAAGATTTTTTTCACCATGCGGTTCATTCGTTTCGCCTGTCCCTAGATCTATCGATCAGCCTCGTCAGCAATCAGCCCGGGATTGATGTGGAGAGCCCACTTATACATTGAACCCAGCTAAGCTGAGGCTGTAGGTGAATTCACAATGTTTACTTCTCATTATTTTCTGCCTTCTATAATTTTTATGACACGGTATTATGCGAAATACAACCGCAATATTGCTGAGATACTTGCAAAACTTCAAAATAGGACGATAGATAGCAAAATCGATAGAACTAGTTGAGAGACAGGCGGAACGAAGGACCAGCATGGTATGGTGGCGAAAGCGGTACTTCAGGAAAGGACAATAGCGCGTTCTTCCCCACCGCAGACACCTGCGCTCCGGAGTTTTGCAAATATCTCAGCAATATTGTGGTTGTATTTATTAAAACTTTATAACCTGCTGTTTTACTAGTTACTTGTTGTTGTAATTGAGGTTGCAGTTTTGTTATTAGGTCATCCATTCTTCTCGAGTTCAGATTTCCCAATATTTTCATGCTGCTTTAGTACTGCTTTTTGCACGGTTTCTTTCTTAACATCCAATGAATGAGCTCATCCGACGAAACATTGTTCTTTCACCTTACTGTGGGGCAAAAAGTGTTGTATTGTTATTTTATATTATTGATCTTCCTTAAGAAACACAGCAAAGCTCAATCAGGCGAACCTTAGTGGTGACGCTAGGCTTTTGCCTTCAAAGAAAAAACTTTTAACTTTGTTAGCTAAAGTTTTTTTTTGACCGTGTGGTTTAGTACAGGGTCAACATTGGGCGGACATGGTTGGCAAGCGTGAAGTCTTATGGCAGTGGTCGGAGGCACCCTGCAACACACACGTGGAATCGATCTTCGCACCTATAGCCCACCAATCCTTCCACCCCTTTGGGGTCAGTAAATTGCTGCCATACGTGTTTGGAAGGAGAGCAGAACTGGCTCGATACATTGGTAGGCCACCACGCATCACAGGTCATTGTTGTAAAGGCTAGATATGCATTCAATTACCTCCGAGCGATGCTTAATGAAGTCGAATAATGCATGACGCATCCCTCAGTGGTTGATCAACGCTGTAAGATTTGTCCTTTATATATATATATATATAGGTGAAGACGGTGAAGACAGGCATCCAAACCGTCTAAAAAAATATAGTGCGATACATATTTAATAGGGTGAGGGTAGAGGAGTCAGTGGTCAGTGGTGCCAAGCAATACCTTTGCAATACCTTTTATCTCGATTTAATACTGCGAACGGTCAGTTATCTGCGTGCACGATGATTGCTGATGCCGAATGCATGGCGTGTCCTTGAGAAATTGAACAACGTTGAAAACTTCATCCTTTTATATTGCTCATATAAGAGTTATGGGTATAGCTCGTACATGACTCCTTGCAGCGTGATCACGAGACAACGAATTCGAAGGAAAAATTGTGGAGATAGGTCGAAAAATATAGGTTTCTTAACATGTAGACCTCTGCTGCAATGCTACTTTATAATTCTCTTAAGGTTTTGCTGATAAGGTGTATGTCGGAAACTCAAGTACAGGCTCCAGTTCAAGCTAGTGTAAATGATCACATTTGTGGTTGTTTTTCACTTAACACCTACGCAATGACGTGGTCCCGCGTTCCTATAAGGAATCACAGAAAAGGAAGATGATGATCGCTTTCAGTTTTCAATCAACAAACTTCATTTTACAGAGCGTTTTATTGGTTGTAACATAGACTATTAAAATCCTTAACGTCATAAAAGATTTATAAAAAGCACTTCCTCTTCTCTTGCCGTAACGGAATTCTGCCTTTCTGGAGCTCTCGACAGATATTTTCAACACTTTATTGATCCAAGGCGTATATTTCGACCTCAGCTGGAATGCTCTCTATCTCTTAACGTATTTGGATTTACACTGTTGTTTGTGTTTGTGTTGCTCTAATCAGACTTTACTCTCCATGCTTTGATATCCCTATATGACCAGCATTCTTTGTCAAATGATTGCTTTTGTAAGCGAAGCTATCTGTATACAGTGCAATCAGAATGCGACTGGAAAACGGCTCGTCATCTCATGTGGCTCAGAGTCTAGAGTTATCTTTCAATGCACATGTCATTGGTTCAATGTCACTCCTTCGATAAACCAAACCATCCATTGATACCAGATTTGTCAGTGAGAATAAAAGCGCTCGCTTGATTCATCAACTTAACCCTGCCTGTATTTTATAGGTCAAAAACTTCTTTAGCCTATGCTGGTCGATGGAGTCGACATGTCATGACACCTCTGCAGTTTTTTGAACACCAATAAACGCTTTATCGTTTCTATAAAAAATTACCATTTTGCTGAGAGAATTTGCGCCCTCCTTTTGAAGGCATTCGCCTTTCCTCAATTCTTTCAATATAGTCTGGCAGCCGATCCTTAACATGTTAATAAAAATGTTGAGCTATGCAAGTCTAGGTTCCCTGCTGTGTACACCGACGTACAAGCCCATTATGGCGGAGCACAATCCTTACTCCTAAGGACTTCTTTCCAGCTGAGAGGTTTGTGGTTTGAAAAAGAGGAACAGTAAACTCATTTACTAATCTGTGCCAAATACTGGGTCACATTAATAATAAGCAAAGACTTCATTTTGCTTCTATAATGATCAGCTTTCAGGCAGTGAAAACAAGAAATAATGCCGAAAAGGATAAAAAGATAAAGCTCTTGGCGTTTATCAATCCGTGCGAAGTCTTCCCTACAGCGTGTCTCCTTTGTGGATTGGAAAAACTTTGCTCATACATAAATCCTCCGATCACCGAGGGTACATAGGCCGGGTTTGCTCAGAGAGTGGTCAAAGAGGCGATTATGCATGTATAATACCAAATCTTTAACCACCGACTTAGTCTAGGCTGTTACGTGTCTCTATTTTGGCTAACGTCCAGGCGGTATCGCCTTTTCGGTACCACCGTAATTCAGATGTAATTTGGATAATGCTTAATTTTTGTATGTATTTTTTCGTCCAAATCTTTAACCACCGACTTAGTCTAGGCTGTTACGTGTCTCTATTTTGGCTAACGTCCAGGCGGTATCGCCTTTTCAGTACCACCGTAATTCGGATGTAATTCGGATAATGCTTAATTTTTGTATGTATTTCTTCGTTTTTTTATCCAAATAAATTCAGAGGGATCAAATGCCACTGAAATGAAGCACCTTCTTCTTTTTTAAAAAATGAACATGCTGTATCCTGGGAAACTGTCTGATAAAGTCAAGTCGTTGTAGCGCGGCAAGAATCGTTTTCTATAGATGGACAGTGCTGGGTGATAATACTTGAATCGTATGTTGTTCCACAGATTTGTAAAAACCTGTTGTAAGATGTTCGAAGGTCACCATGTTCGAAGCACGCCACCGCCATGAACGAAACTAACGCGACAGAGAAACGAATGGAAACTGTGCTAAGGAGCTAACTTCTAATCAGTAAAGGTCTTTCAAGTGTTTATTCATAATCTTATAAAACTTGCTTCTTGCTTACAGGTTGTATGAGATTATGAACAAAGCAAGATATCGGTTATTTATGCCAAGATTAAATGAAAGTCCGGGTCGAAAGTCGGACCTCTGTGCTCTTCTTACAGCAAACTGTGGTAGAAACCATTAGCTTTAGAATAAAGACTCCAATGATGACCTTGAAAAATGAATGCCCTTCTCTGTAGAACTTCTCCAAGTCCACATAAAATGCTTCTGCTTCTTCTTCGGCATAGTTTCATGTTAGCGCGTAAACGACGAAGATTGTCAAAGCCGGTATTGATCCATATCTTTTTAACCGTAAAGGTCCGATTCAGGTTGTTAGTTGTTCAAATGAGTCGATGTTCATGGACAAACTCGTGTTGACGAGAACGCCGACACCGCCTACGCCTCTACTGTTGCATGTTTCGTCGAACAGTTCCTCTCCGGTGTCAGAGACGATGCTGAATGAGTAGCTTGCTCTCGTCTCCACCAATGCGATAAAGTCGCACCCCGTCGTTATTGCCTGCATTATCAAGTCCTCTATTGAGTCCTCTATTTAGTAAGTGCATTATAGGTAGAGATCAACAAAGTAGTCATTTTCAATTAATGCTGTCTAGAACGGTCTAGAAATCTTAGCAGCCCCTCTAACCACACTGTACCGTATAGGCATCTCTTTAAGAGTGAGAGGAATGCCATGTTTATTTTACTAAGTTTGTGGTCTGACACCTGCGTGTAGCTTGCTGAGCTGTGAACGTGTCGGCTTGGTGGGTTCTACTCTTGAAGGTATCTTCTAACCGCTCCCACATACCTCCCTGTTACATGATTGCATGCTTTCGGCCCAACTGACTCATAAAATACAATCCGCGTAAACGAGAACATGCCCATGCCCGCTTACATGAATGCGCCTTGTAAGTACAGAAAGTATTCGCCAAATCAACGCAGTAAAAACAGAAAGTTTGTCCCTTGGACTCATCTGCGTCTCAGGAGAGCAAAAGTCGCTTTTGGTTTTCTGTTAAGCCCTATTCTCCACCTGGCCAAGCGGTCACGCAGCCTTGCGACTAACTGGCTTGTGGTCCCTCATATGAGGGAGATCCGTGGGTTCGGAAGGTATACTATTCAATCAAGTAACAACAGCATAACTGGAAAGTATTATTGCTTTGTGAAAAGCAATAATACTTCCGATCAATTCATCCCACATACCTCCCTGTTACATGATTGCATGCTTTCGGCCCAACTGACTCATAAAATACAATCCGCGTAAACGAGAACATGCCCATGCCCGCTTACATGAATGCGCCTTGTAAGTACAGAAAGTATTCGCCAAATCAACGCAGTAAAAACAGAAAGTTTGTCCTTTGGATTCATCTGCGTCTCAGGAGAGCAAAAGTCGCTTTTGATTTTCTGTTAAGCCCTATTCTCCACCTGGCCAAGCGGTCACGCAGCCTTGCGACTAACTGGCTTGTGGTCCCTCATATGAGGGAGATCCGTGGGTTCGGAAGGTATACTATTCAATCAAGTAACAACAGCATAACTGGAAAGTATTATTGCTTTGTGAAAAGCAATAATACTTCCGATCAATTCAAATTACTGGTAGAACCAAATGGCGCCTGTGGCGCAGTGGTCGGAGACACCCTGAAACAGACACGTGGAATCAATCCTGGCGCTCATGGTCCACAAAGTCTTCCATCCCTCTGGGGTCGGCAAATTGGTATCAAACTTGTCTAGGAGGATAGCAGCACTGGATCGACACAACGGTAGACCACCGCGAAAAATTGTAAAGGCCAGATACGCATTCAGTCACCTCCAAACGATGCTTAATGAAATCAAATGCATGGCGTATCCTTCAGGGATTGATCAATGCCGAGAGCTTTTAGAGCTTTTACTGGTAGAATCACAAGGTTCATTAATAACTTTACGAACACACTGAAAAAAGACCACGTAAATCCAATTAGAACATTCGATGACGAACTATCTATTCAGATAACAAGAAATGTAATGGCGTGTAATTTTCTTCATAATAAAAAAATATTCTAATATGGAAAGATAGAAACTTATAATTCCCAGATGATGCTCAAGCTGATAATATTGCTCAGTTCTCAAAAAGGGTAAGAACTGTCGTGATTTTGGAAATCACATTTGTGTTACAAGTGTTTATCAATGGGAATGAAGAAAAGTATAAGCGCAACAAATAGTCTCGGTTAGAAAACACTGTAGACAGTAATGTGGCTAGAAATTTCACGAACTGTAAAGAAAGGGTTTGAACACATGTTAACAAAGGTGGGAACCATAATAAGCAGTGGAAAGCAGTGGGTCACCGCTTCATCTGAACAATCCTCATATCATTTCGGTGATTTTCTATGTGATCGACATTCGACGACCATTTCTGTAAAGACTCCAATCGATAGAAATTCGAAACCAGTGAGAAGACGACGATTCTAAATCGAAAAAGAATCAACAAATTTGAACAAACTTCCAACATGGAACTCACCTGAAGCTCTTCAACTGGTAAGTGATTTCTCAGAACTGCTCTAATATCAATCTGTGAAATGGTCTAAGGCGATGCGATTGTATATTCCTCAATGCCAACACATAGTCGAGCTTATTTTCTTTCAATAACGAGTCCGTTTCTAGTACCTTGAAAGAGGTATTGTATAATTTCCAGGATTGACTTTCTATTAACCTATGTGTGTCTAAAGAGGGTTGTTCACATGCCCATCGAAATTTAGGTCTCGAGCTTTACCGTAATGATTACGGAAACATTTGTAAGATTGCGTGTCGGCTTGACCTTTCCAGGCACCAAAGAATGCGGAATCCGCCAAAACGTTAGCTAACATGAAACTAAACTGTGAACACACCGTTGTCTCACTATCAGAACAAAAACGCAAATAATTTTTTTTGGTAGAGGCGCTTATTGTATTGCTTTGAGCTCTACGAAGGAACCCAATGTTCAAATTAGATATGCGGAAGCTTCACTTCACGTAGAAACCGTTTCATTACGTAATAATCTTCCTGCTTCACATCGACAAATACTATTTCGTTTTCGATGTTTTATTTCAATAAGCAGACACGAGGTTGTTATTATAGAATTTATTAGGATGCAATAGCTGACGTTTCGGCGGTTTCGCCTTCTTCAGAGCCTGGAAAGGTCAAATTGAGTTGCGATCTACTCAGCCAAACACTTTCATGACCTTAGCAGATAAAACTTAACAAATAAATTTGTATTCGTATAAGAAACTGCTTCATTTAAACACCTACCGTTTACTTTTTTTGTAAAGTTAGTTGGTGGATAGCAGCCGCACAGAGTACTACATGGGTGAGGAGTGTGCCTGTGTCAGGTTATTGGATTAGCTTGAGGTATGGCGCCAGGTCACGCGATCCTCTTGCCCTTTACTTCTATCGAAATAAGTACAGCCATAAAACGTTGCTTAATAAGGGCCGGTCTAGAGAATTCCGTAAGTGATAGAAATACCTCCGGACAAGCTACGACGCCAGCTAGTTCGCAACCGCCTATATGACTGTCTATGCTTAACGAAAAACTGCATAATTTGCCCTAACGGTAGATACGGTGACTGCATAAGTTCGGGTGCTGTTCATTTGATCTCTTGTAAAGTGTGCGGGAACGAATACGTTGGCGAAACGGGTTGAATAAACGATGGAGTGTATGAATAAAGCTGTTTCTTATGCGAATACAAAATTATATTGTTAAGTTTTATCTACTAGGGTTATGAAAGTGTTTGGCTGAGAAGATCGCATCTCAATTTGACCCTTACAGGCTCTGAAGAAGGCGAAACCGCCGAAACGTCAGCTATTGTATCCCAATAAATTCTATAATAACAACCTCGTGTCTGCTTATTGAAATAAAACATCGAATTATCAATCAATGCCGAGGTTAACAGAAAGTCGGCCTTGGCAATTATTTCGTTTTCTATTTTACTTACTACTGCTAGAATCACTCCAGTGGCACCTGTTAGTTAATCGTAGCTAAATAAAAGGAACATGAAAAATAGATCTCAAATCGCAAATTTAAGTTATTTTGAAATATCTTTGTAATACTTCCTCCACGTGATAAGCACAGTTATAATTCCAACTGGATGAGCTGTAACCACGAAAAAAAAAAGAGTTTGGGCGAGAAGTGGAGCACGAGCAATAATGCGTAGTTGGGCACTGCAAGCTGAAACCACATCATTTTCATGGTGTTGCACTCCACTCGATTCAACGACTACAAACTCATTTACTGTAAAAGAAACAGCTCCAACTGGTACTTGATTCGTGCTATTGCGGCAGTGAAGAAGGCGATCGGGGTCAGAACGTCAGCCATAACAGATTTATTACAACGTCGTGCATGTTTATTAATTCAAGCTGTTACCATTGCCACCGATTTTCAAGTTATCATGAAAAGTATACCTTTCGAAATTCATGAATTAGCACAGGTATGGAAAAAAAATTACTAGCGCTAATTCGAAATAAACGATGACCAAGAATAACCAGCAGGACTTCAATTTCCTAATAATGGAATCATAAAAACCTCATCTTCTTATCCAATAGTGCAGATCCTTATGAAAATAGACATTTCCGAATCAGTAAGAAAAACCACAACCATAGTCGGCTCATAAATCTGTTTAATCCGGACCCAGATGAAAACCTAGTTGGCTGATGGACAAGGAACAAAGAATAAAAAAATTATGCGCTAGGGTGAAAATAATATGTGGAGGTGAGCGAAATCGAGTGAAAAAATGACACAAAACGCGGCAGCAGCTGGTACACTTCTTCGTTTGTATCTAGTGTAATTTTATATGTAAAATTACTTAAGAAAAACCACAACCATAGTCGGCTCATAAATCTGTTTAATCCGGACCCAGATGAAAACCTAGTTGGCTGATGGACAAGGAACAAAGAATAAAAAAATTATGCGCTAGGGTGAAAATAATATGTGGAGGTGAGCGAAATCGAGTGAAAAAATGACACAAAACGCGGCAGCAGCTGGTACACTTCTTCGTTTGTATCTAGTCCACCAGTCCACATTTGAAGGAATGAGCTTGCGTTAGAGTATAGACAAATGGACGACAAATATCTATTGTTCCCGGTTCAGTGAATCTTATGCTATTTACAAAATCCACAAATCGCTGTGAAGTGGCGCCTAAACGTAAATTTGAATTATTTCTACGAAATGTATTAGCTTTGTCGCTTCTCTTTAAGAATTCTTGGATATTACACCGCATTTTTTGGGCAACGATACCGACAAACCCCCATATCGGGGTTGGAAAACTCAAATTTAAACCACCGAAATGTAATTTTATATGTAAAATTACTCCAGTTCATCAACGTATTAAGATTTTTTCCCCAGAATGTACATTTCCTTTTGTTACTCCACTAACGATGTGATCTTCCTCATCAACAACAATACACTTCTCCAAAACATAACCAATCCACACTTAATCAAACTTCAGCAGTTTCGCCCTCTCTACATTCTGAAATATTGACCAGGTTCTAATGAGATATGGAGTTTAAAGATTGACAACATTTCCATTATTTCTTCAAAATTACATTACAATGTGCATAGTTTTAAGACCAAGCCAGGATAAAATTTGAACGATAGGATTCATAGTAATCAATTGCGTGAAGACCACATGCCAGTATTAACTAGTAATATTAGCTTGAATCTGTCAAGAACATTCAACAACAAATTCTATAAAACTAAAAAGATACTGTGTTACTCATACCATTGTGCAGTCTAGCTCAACCTATTCCATTTGATAAGAGACGTCGTACTGCGTCACTTGCCGTGATCGCTCGCCTTTAAAAATCAGTGTTGAACGAGAATGGATCCAATAGTATTACTTTTCAATAAATCTTCGGATCAGAGGAAGCTTAGCGAACAAATACGGCCAATGTCCCAACACTGAAATAATTTATGCCTTAGATGGCCTAATGTTTGGTTGAATCAGGACCACACCAGTGTTACTGAACCGTAGGTCTAATACTGCGCATCGCTCTCTAATAAAATTGGTAAAACATTATGCATCAGAAATAATAAAATTAGCGTAAATTTTACAACAAAATTCCAAAGATATTTTACCTGTCGACCACATATAGATCGTGCATTATTTTTTGCGCCTTGTAATATCTTCTAATCTCAGATTTCATGGTCCATAATAAATGAGCAATCCACAATGCCGTGTTGTCGTCCCAAAAGAAGGCCTAAACGAGATCGGTAACTACCTCTTAGTGTTTCTAATCCTTGTCGTCTAGCTCTTTACCTTAGTCGTAGTCAACAGATTAAGCAGAACACTGGATGAATGCTAGCGATCAGAAGAAAGAGGGTTCCGATATTGATGTTGATCCACTTGCCGAACGACTGATGGCCACCATAAAAAGAATTTTGGCTAGCAATCGACCATGGACTATTCTTCATCCTAGTGAACGGGAGCGTGTGGCGCATTGGTTGGAGGTGCCACTGCGGCGCGCACGTGAAATGCGCCCATGGCCCACCAAGCCTTCCATCCCTCCGGGGTCGGCAAACTGGTACCAGACTTGTATGGCCACTGCGAGTCATTGTAAAGGCCAGATATGCATTCAATCACCTCCAACGATGCTTAATGAAGTCGAATGCATGGCGCATCCCTCAGAGATTGGTCAACGCCGAGAGCTTTATTTTTTTATCCTTTAGTGAACAGGCGGGCGAGTCAGATCAGTTCAGCGCAGCAACCGTCAAACATGAAAGGGCAATGTCGTGCGATGTTCACTTGTGCTCCGTTTTATTCCGCTCACCTCTATGGGACCACTACGAACACCCATATTGTAAGAAGCACGAATAAACATTGAATTAGAATCATCGCAGGTTTGAGGAATGTTATGATGATGCTGAGCATTAGTTCTCCCGGCTCTTCATAATAACGTACGGAATAAGTTTTTCCGAAGTCAACTTTATTATGTAACATTAGTTTTGAAAAGTGAAATTGCCGTTCAGTTTTCTTCGAACTTGGAGTAATTGGCACTGATGCTATGAAGTAGCTGCTTGATAAGCTCCTACAATTCTGTGATCTTCTTAAAAATTAATGAACAAGATTAGTGAATTCGAGGAATCTGCAGCTAACACGTAGACCGCCCTCAAAACGGGTAAATAGTACGAATAACTTCATTCAATTAGCCTTATATTCTTCTCTCTAGCTTCCTGTTGATCTCTACGACTTACCAAACCGACATTTTCTAGTGTTAAGTTTTGACAATGGTCGAAATCCAGAAAGTTATACTAAAAATATGAAAACCTACTGTGAATGATAAAAAGACCTACCTCCTTGTTTCCATCTACAGTCGCCTTCTGACTATTATTTTTTCCTCTTCAATGTGATGGCTTGTGGTGTTCGCTGAGGAATTGTGCAACAGCTGTCCCGAAGAGGATTGGATCTGAATATCTGAAAAATCTTTCTCCAGTTCTCTGCAACACAATGAGTCGAATTTCCACAAAGTAATAACTTTCCAGAACGCATGGTTCTCAAACACACCTTGGTGAAAGACTGTAGTAGTGCTTTCCCAAATGTTATAGGCAGTGTTTATGCGAAGAAGCTCTGTTGTTTGCAATGCGATTGAAATCTTGGTTTCATGTTTTTTTTGTTTTTGTTTTTTGTTTTTGGATGTTTTTTTTGTTTGTTTTTTGTTTTTGTTTTTTTTTGTTTTTCATGTTTTTTTGTGTTTTTGGTTATTATGGAGGTCCTTAAATGCAACATTGCTGTCAACTTGACTCCCAGCCTCCGAGGAAGGCGAGATCCGTTGAAATGTCAGTTATCGTTAATATAGTAGGAACCTCGTTTGTCCTCATCTATAAAGAGTGAATTACTTCATCCATCAGTGCGAAGATAAAAGAAAGTCGGAGTTGTTACATCATAGTTTATGCCGTTTTTTAAAGTCCTTACCGGTATCCCACTTCAGTTTCTGTGAAAATATTAAAACCGCTTGTGGCGCAGTGGTCGGAGGCGCCATGCGGTACACATGGGATCGGTTCCCGCGCTCCCGGTCCACCAAGTCTTCCATCCCACCAAGTTCGGCAAATCTGTGCCAACCTTGTCTGGTAAGATAGCAACACTGGCCTGATACTTCGGTGGACCACCGTGAGCCATTGTAAAAGCCAGATATGCATTCAATCACCTCCAAAAATGCTTAATGAAGTCGAATACATGACGAATCCTTTCAGAATTGATTAACTCGGAGAGCTTTATCCCTATATCCCTATGAAAATATTGCTGTAGCAGACTCTCCGCTTTCCATAAGGCGCTCATATAGATGTAAAAACGATCCAAGTTTAACGTAATAATGAAAAATAAACAGGGTATTGGTTTATACCAGGTTTATTTCTTGCTAATTTTATGTGTTCCAATTTCTCTTCCCTCCCGTTTAAAGGAAGACCAACTCGTACCCGAGCTGCGAAATAACCCAAAAAAATACTTCAACAGTCAGCTTACTAAAACTGAAGAAGAGACGTTGACAATGAGGGATAGATTGTGCTTTATAACAATTAAAAAAAACGACATGAAAACATCACTGGCTAGCGATGATATAAAACAGATGCCTCTTCACCTCTTAGCTTGGCTTTTTCGAGGTGGGAGGTTATAGTGCTATTTCTAGTGTTACCTGCTCTGCGCATGGGTTTATTTGAAGGATCTTTTATGCTTCTTCCTGTATCCGATGTTTGCCGTTCTTTCCTTTCCCCTATCTTTACCAGAACCAGTTAGTTCACTGGTCTTCTGATCACCCGTTTGTTTGGTGGTTTGACGTGTGCTTCTCTAATTGCTCTACTTTCTCGCTGTTGTACTTTGATATTGCAGCGTATTTTCCATGTACTCCGAAATTGGATTGTTCCCAAATTGGCACCAATGTGTCAGGAAGAGCTGATACTCGACTCATTCTTGCAACAGTCATCCGTTCTCGTACGGACGTTTTTAGCGATATTGTAACAATTCTTTGTTATTTCTAAGAGCATGCAAAAAGGCGTTCAACTTCTACCCGAGTTGCATCCGGGTTGGGGAAATAGGTAACAGAGTTGTCTAGTAAAAGTTCATTCTCTGTGATCCTAGGTGTATGTTGAATGAGCAGGAACTTCTGCGGGGAAATCTCGTTGTCGTGGCACAGATGCCAAACGGTAAGGCGCATGAAGTATGATGCAACGAATCTGTAGCAAACAGAAATTAATTTTTGAGTCCCTTAATGGACGTATGGCTGATCACCTGCTGACCGGAAAGAACGTACTTGTACTTCGTGGCGATAGCTGAATATTCGAATACGTGCACTCTCATTTGGCTTGTTTATTCACGCCATTCAACTACAAAGATATTCGAATTTGTTCTCAATGCGCCCGATTTCTACCTTTAGTTCCGAATGGTTGCAAATTCATGGTTTTACGTGACAGTTTTCTTCCTTGATCCCTTTTCTCCTTTTCCGGATCATCGATATGATTTAATTCGTATTCACTCTTTCTAGGTTATTTTTTAAAATTGTTATTAGGTTTTTTACACTTTCATAATCATGGGGCGGTCGAGTGAATTACATCAACCGCGCACTGAATTGGAAGCGTTAGCCGTCCAACATGATTTTGCTTTCTACAATGTGATTCCCGGAGACATCAGTGCAAAGACTGCCTTCAGAGTTCGAAGTATTCTCCTCCAAAACGTATTGGAGCAGCTTTAAGATGAGCTTTAGTAAGTCTTAAACCAGGTGCTGCTTCTCAGTTGCGAACTACTAAGCGGAGTGCGATGCAATGCACCGATTTCTTCTTTCATTCGAGGGCAGAAAATGAAGTCGATTTTCGTCAATTCTTCCATCTTTAAACTCGCAACCAACTTAGTAAGTTTTTCAACGTTCCCATTCCGAGCAGCACTTTCCACTTTTGTAGCAGCCAATCTTATTAGCAGTGATGGACGACGCACTTGCGTATCACTACAACTGAGTTACTAAACATAATCAAACGAATAATGTTATTTATTCTCAATTTCAACTCAATCATTGAACATATCCATTTTACATCAGACGGACCCAGCAAGCAGTGAAACTCCTTGGTGAGATCCGTTGGAAAATCCACTTCAATAGCGAACTCCAACTGTAGAATTTCCTTGTAAAAAATTTTTTTGAGTACATTCGCTCCACGTATAGTCTTGTCGAACAAGGCCTCAGTGGCCCTCCTAATTTTGCTTCTGCTCTCTAATCATTGCTCGTTTCCTTCCATATCAAATGGTTTTTTATCGAATAGCAACTCTTGCGCGTAATCATCAGAATCGGCTTTTGCGAAGTTCGCATCGATCGTCAACATGTCCATTTCTTTGGCTTGGGTTGTACCAGGAAAAGTGAGTCTGTTCACTAGTCACCTAAGCGTTATCGGTGTTATCTCAGAGATGCTGATTTTCTTGAAATTTAGCACGGAGTCATAGTTTAGAAGTTCTACACCAAATCAATATAAGTGAAACGAGAAGAATTCTTATAAGCAATGGAAAATGAACCCGAAAACAAAAAATTGACTTAGCTCAGCATTCTTCCGAAATCGTGGAGTACGTTGCGTTGCGTTTAGTGGACACCTGGGAAGCTGGAGGTGATGGCGTTCATCATGAATTAGTAGGGATACGGAATACAGATTATTACAGTGCAATGCAGAATGCAGATAAATATAGTACAGCACATTACGCTTCCATGTGAATTCCGGGCGGTTGGTCTCCACGCGATATACCCAGTGGAAGCCTCGTAGACACCGGCTCTGAGGAAGGCGAAGTGCGCCGAAACTTCAGCTTATTGGTGAATCAAGAATAAAAAAAATAACACCTCGCGTTTGCTCAACAAGAATACGAAGAATTATTTGATCAATGCCGAGTTTAATAGAAAGTCGGTCGTGGGAAATATAGTACAGTTCAGAACATACATAAATACAGTACAGTGCAGAATACAGATAAAAATAACAGAAGCAAATGAGCACCAGAACTTATCTGGGAAACCTCCCTTCTCAGCTTTAGAATGCGCTACCTTGCTAAGTTTTCGAGGTGGGAGGTTACAGTTTTCTTTCTGTTTTACCTTGTGCTAAGAGAGTCTGTCGTGAACTAGACAGACTGGTCTAATCCTCCCAATGGTTTATGGCCTCATCGTGGCGAAACGGTGTTCCTGGGTGTCGGGCTGTTATGCACATTAGGAGAATTCATCCATCGGCAAGGTCTTCCAAGCTCCGTCCAAGTATCCAAGTATCCATGTATACTAGTCTTGAGTCCAAAAATCCTCTATGTTACCTCCTGGGTGGAGTGTTTATTGTTTTCTCTCTCTTTAGCACTTTCGGAATTAGGAATTAGTTCACAGGTCCTTTAATGATCTGTTTGCATGATAGTCTGAATGTCCCTCTCTAACTACTCCACTTTCCCAATGTTACACCTTGATAGTGCAGCCTATCTTCTACGCACTACGAAATTGGATTGGTTCGCAAATTAACAACGCTGTCACGAAGAGTTGGTGCTCGACTCATTCTTGCGCTGTTAACCGTCCGGACGCTTCCCCCGACACCGCAGTATGTAACGGTTCACCAATTAGCACCGCTATTTTATGAAGAGCTGATGCCTATCTCATTGTCATGGCATGATCCGTCCGGACGTTTCACCAGATACTGCACCATGTATCGGTTCGCGAATTAGCAGCGCTGTTTTATGAAAAGCTGCTGCTCATTCCATTGTTACGCCATGAACCGTCCGGACGTTTTCCCAGATACTGCACCATGTATCGGCTCGCGAATTAGCAGCACAGTTTCATGAAAAGCTGCTGCTCATCCCATTGTTACGCCATGAACCGTACGAACCGTTTCCTCGATACTGCATCATGTATCGGTTCGCGAATTAGTACCACTGTTTTATGAACAGTTGATGCTCCCCTCATTCTTGTGCTACAAACCATCCTTATGCTTTCCCCAATATTGGACCAAATGTCTGCATTTTTGCATGCCCGCGAAACCATGTTTACACTACAGTGGAGATAAACGTGAAGAAGAACAGCGCATCATCGTTCACATGGGTAGGTGATGTGTCCACTCATTAAAATATGCTTTAAATAACTTTCTCCTTCGATTTAAAATTTTTCTAGCCAATAATAAACGGAGGGCGCGTATGGCGCAGTGATTGGAGGCGCCACTGCGACACGCACATGGAATCGATCCATGCGCGCATGGCCCACCAAGCCTTCCATCCCTCCGGGGTCGGCAAATTGGTACCAGACTTGTATAGGAGGATAGCAGCACTGGTTCGATACATCGGCAGGCCACCGCGAGTCATTGTAAAGGCCAGATATGTATTAAATCACCTCCAACGATACTTAATAAAATCGAATGCATGGCGCATCCCTCAGAGATTGATCAACACCGAGAGCATTATCCTTTTATTTTTAACGAACGGAAATTTTTTTCTTAAATTTGAGCTCCCTAGTGTAAGTTTGACATTTAGAGGAATCCAGCTGCCAACGCTTATTGTTGGCTGGCTGTTCACAGTATGTACCGTACCATGTCTTTGGCCCACATGAATTTTGAAATATCGGAGTGCAGCGACGTCTCTGATTCTAGATCGCTGAAGCGATTTCGTGGCATAGAGTGTTTTAGGCATTGCTATCATAAGTCGTGTTCCATGGTGCAAAACAGCTCATTTGTCTGGCTTAAATAACGTACTGGCTCCAGACGAGTAATTTAAGAAAGAAAGAATCGTAGAGTCGAAAAGACGGCCACGGAGTCGGGTTTCACAGGCACTGTCACCATAACCTGGCTATCTCAGGTATCCACTGCTTGACCATTGATTCGACCAGTATTTAACGACATTCACAAGAAGGAAGTCCCTCAAACAGCAGCCAAAAACACTCGGAAAGCTCGAAGACATTCGCAAACACTCCGCCGTTGGTAGTGATGTTGTTCAACCCGAAATAGCACACGTGCAGAATGCAGATTAATACAGGACAATGCAGAAATCAGGTAAATCCAGTACAGTACCAACTAAAAATAAACACAATACAGTACAGATATCCGAAATGCCTGATACAGATAGGCTCGTGTAATGGTTCATCGGCAAAAAGTTGTCCATGATTTGTCGCGTTGATAATAGTTGCGACATTGAAACTGCCATTCTTTCGAGGTAATACCACAGAATAGAAGAAGACAGAGCAGTGATAGTGATGCCATTCGTCACGAGCTCGCCGCAGGTCCTACAATGCTCCGTACTCATCAGGCCTTCCACCACTGTATGGTCAAAAATTGTTATCAGACCTGTCTTAGTGCAATTTTTTCCCTTATCGAAAATACTATTTTACACAATGGACATTTTCATGCATGACATCTAACAGTGATAAACTGATAGGGCGCAACAAAATGTTGCTCCGCGAAAAAGTGGTACCGCTACAAGCAAAACGAAACATCCACGACAAACATGAACTCTCGATGTTGCTCAATTTCATTTGTTGCCTCAAAAAAGGCATTAGCAATTGAGGAAACCTACCCGCTTATTTATTTGGTCGCACGGTCATTCCAGTGGGCGCGGGTGAGACTTGGGTTAACCTTTTAATTACGTCGAAGATTGCACACATTACCAGCAAAGCACCTTAACAACTTTTGTATAATATCCTTTATGGGGAAGTGTACACATAATAATGCTATAAGTTCACGTAACCTCTACTTTCACTGTAACCCAGAAATTATGAAGAATATTTGTGCACTTCGTTGCCCAGACATAAATGACATCCAAACTGCAAACTCTTTATCATGGAAAAACATAATGCATTTGTCACTTAAAAAAGTCAAATTTTACAAGGAGATTCTTACTGGTGGTAACAAAGATGTCGCACAAAATCCGTATGCACTCAGATAAACGTACAAAAGCGGTAATGCTCCTTCCTTACTACAAGACTGGGCGATTAGCTGTCTGACTAATCGCCCGAAATCTTTCCAGCTTTTCAAATGCACAAATCATTCTCATATTTTAAAAAAAGTCACGATTCGGGTGCTTCTTACGAAGTAAATCTACTGTTTGTTTTTGATAATATTGGACAAAAGAAAGTGAGGCAGTTGACACCACATACGGCTTCAGAGATTTCTGGTGTACTAGTAAAAAAATTGGTGGATTAATTTGGAGCTATAAATCAACTCGATGATAGCTCATATAGTTTTTCGTTATTAAAAAAAACACTTACTAGGAAAGAAAGTACTAAAAGCACTGTGATTACTTCCTTTCTGAAATCGTTTGTCTTCGTTTTCTAGGAACTTATCAGGTCGTCCAACCTAAA
Organism: Angiostrongylus cantonensis; assembly: GCA_009735665.1. Lineage (NCBI taxonomy): Eukaryota > Metazoa > Nematoda > Chromadorea > Rhabditida > Metastrongylidae > Angiostrongylus > Angiostrongylus cantonensis. The sequence continues at coordinate 14,363 of MQTX01000082.1, read as the reverse complement.
CAGTTCGACCTTCGCCCAAAACAACACTGATACCAGAATTTACTATCTCTCATAGGTGATGAAACAAACTAAAGCAAAATTAGTAGCACGGTGGACCCCTTGCTCATGAATATTGTTTAAGCCTTATGTCGCTTCACCGAACATGAATCTGAAAAAATATTTGCCATCAATTTTCTTAAACCACAGTATAAAACGCTTCCAGAAATGTCTGTACAAACAAAGTAGAAGTGCTATAACCAGTCTATACCAAGACTCCAAGAAGAATCGACTCGACCAGTAATGACATTCATGTGGTACAAAATGATAGTCCTCAAACAGTAGTCAAACCCACACGCGAAAAGTTCGGAGACAGTCGCCGACAATTGCCAACATCTAATTCCACTGATCAGACAGTTGTCTGCACAGCACAAAAGTATTCAAACGCTTCTTGAATATTTTCATGTGTTGCATGACGTAATCCACACTGTGATAGGGCGCATTGCAGCAGCTTGCGTCTCTGCACCGTCATGCGTGCACCATGGACAAAACACAAAGCTGAAAACGTGGGAAATTAAGCCTATCGAAAACGATTCTAAAAAAGCAAGAAACTTTCGAAAGCAACGTGCTATATGAATTCCTTAAAGAGGTTGTTCCCATCACAATCATCACTAGGCACTGATAAACAGTTGAAATTATTCCAACGGATGCTCATGAGAAAAGAATTTACGACAAATCCTACGCCAATAAAAGTCCTGCAGCAAAACGAAGGAACGAGGGAAAAAAAGAAATGCAGGCGTGAAGAAAACGAAGGTGCCAAAATCATAGCAGAGTAACTCTTTTAGTAACCTTGTGCCTGCTTAATGATCGAGGAAAGGTAAGATCCTCATTGATTAAAAGGTAAAATCCCCATTGATTAAATGTTTGGTCAATGACACTACCGTAGTATCGATGCTCATTTTGAAGAGCCGTATTTATACTCATACCATGCCGAAGTGATGACAATGCAACCAAAAAACATTGTCGACTTACAGCGATTACGTGTACAGGGGATTCTCAATTGCCAGAAGGCTCGCCTACGGTGTGTACACATTTGGCTGATCTTTACAGCTTTGCAAATGCTGGTCTAGGTCTCCTCATCAATAACTTACTATTGTTAACTTCTTGTAGGTTCTTAGAAAGCTCGTTTACATCACCATACATTCGACAGACATAATGGGGAAGGAACCTGTGAAATTAACAAAAACAGAGCAGTATGCTGAAAACGTGATGAAAAAAAAAAGAAAGATCAACAATCAAAAGGCTTCAGAGTGCATTAGGAACTAAGAAAAACAAGTGAAATCGGTGTTAACTCAATGAGTTTTCGAGATCGACTTTCTATCAGCCTCAGTATTGGATTATTCGGACCTTGGCATTATTGGCATTGAGTTCTCTTCTACTAAATGGGATAGCCGTTCCCTTCTTACGATAGATAAACAAGAAGTCAAGCCGTTTGCAAATAATATCAATGATATATCATTCAGTGGTATCACCACAAATCTCCCTCATACGAGAGATCTCGAGCCAGTTAGTCGCGCGAAGCTATGTGGCGCGTTCTCAGATAGCAAATCTGGTGTTAATAGTGGACCATAAGCGATCTTTGCTTCCCTGAGACGCAGGTGGATCCAGGGGTGGACTCTCTGTTTCTGCTGCGCCGATTTGGTACATGTTTTGGGTATTTGCTAGGCGTATTCATGTATGCGTGGGTGCGTTTTCGCTTAAGCGGATTGTATTCTACGAGTTCATTCGGCCAAAAGCCTGCAATCAAGTGACAGGGAAGTATATGGGAGGCGGTTAGGAGCCGCCTCCAACAAATAAGCTCCATGTCGACCCTGGGAGAGCTTGGTAAGCTAGCCGTGAGTATACCCAGCCCCACGTTCAGAGCCCAGCAAGCTATACGTGAGTATCAAAATGATAAACACAGTAAAAAAAAAAGGCCCTCATTCCTGTGACCCCGAAAGAGCCCCAATTTCGCAACGCTAGTATAGCAACTATCCTCGGAACAGTTACTATTTCGTCCTATTACTGCATGGTTCTGTAGCGAGGATCATACCTATCGTTTCTCAAGTTGCCTGGCAAATATCGTAGCAGTAAATATTTTGATCTCGTCCTAAGGAACTTCCTAAGGTATAAAGAATTTCTCTATCAAGCGGTGAATTCTATGTCTACCTAGAAGACACGTTCAGTGGGTCGATGGAGACGGCCTTTGTCACAATACCACACTAGACACAGCATCTCGTGGCCACCGGTCACACCACCGAGTATGCTGTTGGGTACGTCTCATTGCTTGAGGAATGGAACCCGCGACCCGGGCCTTTACCCTACCACCAACGACTCGCTTGGACGTAGCCACGCACGGCTAGCACCGTCCTCTTTTGGGGGTGGGGGTTTGGCAGTTGCTTTCGGGTCTTACGTCGGACTTCATTGCCTGATTCTTGCGCCAGTATTCTTCCATTGTTATTCCAATAGTAGTTACAGCACCTCATATCCTTGAACTTGCCTTATTTGTGTGGCAGTAGTTCTCCGTCGATATTAATGTCGTATTGATGTTGCATTTATGTGTATAAACGGTTTAATCACCCAAGTTTGAGGTATTGCCCTGTGACAACTACGAAAAGCTCCGCGTGGCGTCTTTTCACGAAGTCGAGCATTCTGCTTAAAACTAGTGGTTATTCGGTGTCTAGAACTGACTCAAAGGCCTATATTCCGCTACCAACTGCGACAGGTTGGGTGTATTGTGAAATGTAACCTCAATGATGCTGAGATATTAGTTCTAGTTCTACAGAGCAGACCATACATTCTTCAAGGTCATCATTGGAGATTTCAATGCCAAGACTGGACAAAGAGGAACGTCATAGTGGAACCCACAGATTATAATGGAACGAGCAGAGTGAGCGGCTGTTTGATTTTATCATGACGGCAAAGACCATCCGTGGTAACTCACAACTCGAAAAGCCCCACCTTCAATGCTGGACATGGGAGTCTCTCAATGGAAACTATAACGAAATAGATTATATCATAGTAAATAAAAGGTTTTGCCTAACCGATGTCTCTGTTATACCCAAATTCTATACGGGGTCAGACAACCGTCTCCTTCGTGCAAGATTTTATTTTTAGCGGAAGGAAGAAAAAGCCGCTAAATTCAAAAAGCGAAGTCGCAAAACCACCGAAAACTGCGACTAATACAATTCATTAGTTTGCTGTTGGGAAGATGGCGTTGTCGACAAGATCGACGAAGAATACGATCGGCTCGTTTACCATCTTCAGATTAGTGCTATGAAAAGTGAGAGTTCGAAAGTCACCAAGAGACGTCTGTATCCAGAAACATTGGAGCTGATAAGCCAACGTGGAATCGCACTAGCTGCAGACAACCGCGAACTAACGTTCGAACTTGCGAAACAATGCAGACAAGCGATAAAAGAGGACCATAAAGAGAGAAGAGCAGCAGTAATGGTCAAACCTGCAGAGACTCGGAAAAGCATTTGCAAAGCCTGTCGAAGCTTCGCCAATTACCAATTAGACCAAGATGATTCCACTCCGACGCCCAGACCGAACAATTACAGCGTCCAAAAAGGCAATGAAGAAAATCATCCACGAATACTACTCAGACCACTTCGATAGCCACGCCCATCTTCCGTAATATGAAATAAAAGAGCATGAATGTGTTGTACCACCTATTCTCTCTTCCAAATTTCGACAGTGGAAGACTAGCATGACCGTCTTATTGCTCAAGAAGGGTGACCTGCACGATATTGGCAATTAACGCCCAAACTGCTTGCTGTCTGTCGTCTACAAACTTTTCACTCGAGTCATCTTACACAGGATTGAGAGAACACTGGACGAAGGACGGCCGTGCGAACAAGCAGGGTTTCGAAAAGGATTTAGTACGATGGACCACATTCACACGTTAACAAGGCTCATTGAAGTATCGCGAGAGTACAAAAGGCCGCTCTGTCTCACTTTCATCGACTTAAAGAAGGCTTTTGATTCAATTGAGATAGAAACAGTCATGGAAGCCCTTGGTAGTCAAGGAGTCCCTACTCAGTACATAAAGAATCTTCGTGAGATGTACAAAAATTTCACAACCAAGATTTCACCATTCTACAACGATATTAACGTTGACGTCAAAAGAGGAGTTAGGCAAGGAGATACAATCTCGCCAAAACTATTCACTGCCACCCTCCAGAACGTCATACGAGCATTGGAATGGGGAAACATGGGAGCGAAAATCCATGGTCGGCAGATACGTCACCTTCGCTTGTTCATGAAGGACGGATTGGTTTCGTTCGCGCCATTCACGCTCAACGGAACGAATATCTCCGAATGCTCCAGTTATGTTTACCTATGTCATGAAATCAATATGATGAACGACTTAGCTCCACAGATGAGCAGAAGGAAACGAGCGGTTTGGAGAGCTTTAAAGAGCATCGATGTAGTGAAGAGGACAACGAACACCCGACTCCGTGCCCACATTTTCGACTCAACGGTTCTTCTTGCCCTCACGTATGCGTCAGAAACCTGGTCGCTACGTAAGCAGGATGAAAGATCACTCAGCGTTATCGAACGCACAGTCGAAAGGACGATGCTAGGAGTCACCCGTTTCACACAAGTAAGGGATGGGGTCCGTAGCTCCGACCTACATCAACGATCGAAAATCAAAGATGCCGTTCTATACGCCAAACTGTCGCAGATAAGGTGGGTCGTACACGCTAGTGACTGGATTTCTCGAGATGACAAACGTACTGCGGGAAGACCACCGACTCGATCGACCCCGCGCCCATGGACCTCTAAGTCATCCATCACTCCGGAGTCGGCAAATTAGTATTAGGCTCGTCTGGTAGGAAGCAGCACTGGTTCGATACATCGGTAGGCCACTGCGAGTGACTATAATGGCCAGATATCCATCCAGTCACCTCCAAATGATGGTTAGTGAAATCGAATGCATGGCGCATCCTCAACGATTGATCAACGCCGAGAGTTTTATCCTTTATTTACCCTTTAATAGTTCTTCATTACTTACAAGGCAATAGTAAATAAATGCCCGCTCCACACATACCCTGCGATGAACAGCATTCCACAGTGATTTGATGTATTGTGACGGTGTAGATGGGTTGATTAAATTCTCATTTGGATTCAGTCATGCTCGAGATTCCGTCGTGTTCCCCACTCCTTGGTGAGTGCAGCTCCCGTTGGAATGTCAGTTTCTTTGAAAGTGATGTATTGGAGCATGAAAATTAAACACAAGTGATATACATAAAGATAAGGGGCCATAAAGATAGAAACCTTTCGAGGTGCAATGAATTTCACCTGATCACTAGAATTGTAAGCGGAGTTTCTTCTCATAAAGAAACTCGTCTCTGCTAGAAATAAACGAAAGAAGGGATCGAACGGAGCATAATGTGGGTAAATAAATTGATTTTGTTAGTCTATTACTAACATTTCGGTGATTTCGCTTTCTCGGGAGCCGTGCCGTTACGAGTAGGATTTGAGATCCCAGAATGAAGGGCCCATGATGAAACACGACCAACAACAAGAATAGCAACAATAACAATAGCAACGACAACAACAACAACAACAACGACAAGTTGTTTCAACCTCGCATCAGCTCAACAAGACCAGTTCATAAGAACATACAAATAAATACATATACGTGTATTTACTTTGAAAAACCAGTACACTTTGAAGGAAGACAAATAACCTTGAACATATCAAAGTCAAGGAAATTACATGAACGAATGGACTCATTCCACCAAGTTATTGAATAGATTGGGGAAATCTGCTTCGCGTTGCAGGCTGCTTGCGCGCGGTCGCGGAGCAGCTACCCCGCGCACGGCAGTAGCTCGAACCAGTTCATTTGCTATCTTATTGATACATTGTAGATACAATGGGAGCTTGCAGCGCAGTGGTCGGAGACGTCCTGCGATGCACATAGGATCGATCCCCACGCTATGGCTCATATAGCCCTTCATCGTTTCGGGCTAGGCAAATTGGTACCGGAATTATCTTGGAGGATGGCAACACTGGCTCGATACATGAGTAGGCCACAGCGAGTCAATAAGAGCCACAAATGTATTCAATCACCTCCAGCGATGCTTAGTATTAATAATAATGGTGAAGAAAATGAGAACAGCCGACCCCGTACCACCTTTTCGGTTCAGCGGTACTTTCTGCGTTAATTTATGCTTCATATGCCTCAGAAACCTGGCCGCTGCGTAAGTAGGATGAAACATCACTTAGGATTGCTGAACGAGCAGCCGAAAGGGCGATGCTAGGAGCATCCTTTGTAGCGCAAGTAAGGAAAGGAATCCGATGTTTTGACCTGCGTTAGCGATCAAAAATCAAAGGTGCCGTTCTGTACGCCGAACAGCCGAACATATGGTGGGCCGGGCACGCAATGCGTATGAATGACGGCCGACGAAGAAGAGTCGTTAGTGACTGGATTTCTCGGGATGTCAAACGTACTGCAAAAAGACCACCGACCCGATGGTCAGAATTCTTCACGAAGCGCCTAGAAGAAAGATATGATGCTCGACGAGTCCCCAGAGCGAGTAGAACGAAAAAATGGAAGATTTAGTGGCACCCGCTCGAGTCACCCGACGGGATTACAGGTGATACAGGTTATATAGGTAGTGTTTTTGCAGGTAGTTCCACATCCAATCCCATTCCGCTAACGGCTGATTGCTGTTAGCAGAAATCGCTAGAACTAGCTCAGAGATAGGCGAAACGAAGGATCCGCATAGTGTGGTGGTGAACGCTTACTCCCCGGGAAGGACAAAAGCGCGTTCGTTTCCCTCCGCAGGCACCTGCCGTCTGGAGTTTTGCAAATATCTCATCATCATTGAGGTTATATTTCTCAATATACCTTGCCATTAAAAAAGAATAGGTGGTAAATAAAACGGTTAAAACATGGGGCAGACTTTAACCAGGCCGACTTCCAGACTCCTGGGAAACACAATGGCTAAGTCAGCAAATCTTCCATAATACGGAAATTGTGCTGAGGCTCGCAAACCAATGAAGACGGGCCATCCAAGAATCCAAGTAAGTAAGTGTTTCGACTTGCTTTCAGTTAGCTAACGGAAGTATAACGGTAATTGAAACCGATACATTTGCTAACTAATCGATAATAATGCATACATTCATCGTTTGTGGCATCGTCCACAACCTTTAGGGATGTGATATCTAGTCATATAGGCTAATTAAGGTATTTAGCTGTAGAATTTCCGAAGATATTGAGCTCGATCACTTGCCAGCCAAGTGAGACATCTCGGCCCACCGACAGGCACCTACCGCGTTATTACCGTCTTGAAGATCGAAGTAGCAATGATTCCTTCCTATGTCGTCAGTAGAACTCTACGAAGTTCTAGGAACTAGGAAGTTTACGTGTTCCATCGAACTGACGAGGTCCTTGTCCACATTCTTCAACAGTTTCTCGAGTTCGACAACACTCGAAATGAATACCCGCTACACCAGAGGTTTAGTTACATTTATATTTGCTCTACACAGTCGTCTTGTAAACACTATAAACTTCGTGAAATGCCTTAATTAATTCAATTTCCATTATAAATGTGCTCTTACTAATTTCCAACGTCAAACGCGCATCACAATGTTGAGCTTTTTTATTTACTGCTTATTATTATTTTCTACGGCAGGGTATGATGCGAAGTACAACCACAACGATGTCGAGATATTTCACAAAACTTGGACCATAGGGTATATCGACCCGCGGTTTCGCTTTCTGGGGATTCACGTGTTACGCACGGCACCACTGAGGGCCTCGCTCTGAATTGAGGTCCAACTTTTGCCAATGTGTTAGCATCACTCTGATCAAACGCCATTGTTTTGTGTTCACTGAATCTTTAAGCTATTGTACACTCATTGCTAATCGAACTAATGTTAATAAAATGTGATCAGTACTTGAGAAATAGTTCACGCTGACATACGGTTTCTGCTTGGCATCACTATGGGACATGACACGAGATTATTTACACGATTATTAGACAATTTTTGTAATGTTTTTTTTTATTTTTTTCTATGAGCGGGTGTTGCACAGCGGTCGGAAGAGCCCTGCAACACACAAGTGGCGGTTCAAACTGCAACCATCGCGGTCGGGTCAACAGTAATCGGTTTGGAAACGAAAAACAGTACTTCGAAACCGATTTTCCTTGAACCTCGGTGTGCATAATCAATGTGTATTCTTTCTTTGATGAGCTTACACGAGGTTGATAAAAATATTTATTACCGGCTAACGCCGCCACATCGAGACGAATAACAAGCGTGGACCATCGACTCGGATCATCGGCTCTGATGAAGACGAAGACGTCGAAACGTTAGCCGGTAATAAATAATTTTATCAACCTCGTGTAAGCTCATCAAAGAAAGAATACGAAAAATAGTCATCTGCAGGTGACATTCTGGTGTCGAAAAGCCAACAAGGGCCTTTCCAATAAACCTGAATAAACTTCCACCTCAAATTACATTAAAAACTTTTTTGGCCTACACTATTATCTCCATTTGTCCATTCGTGTTATTAAGCGCAAATATCTTGAAAAGAGTGGACCTCAGTCCGTTCTATAATTAAAAGAAACATGCCTTCACCGTTGTTTTTTAAAAAAAAACTGTGTATCTTACGGAAGTATTTGACGATTCGCGTATGGGTTCGGCTGCCCCTACACTACTTTTCATCTTCATCATCAATGTCGTTGAATATCCAGTCAACTGTAACTGGAGTCCTAGGATAACCATACAAAAGCGTTTTGTCGTTGATTGGAATGAGTGAGTTGGTCCCAGAAATACCGATTTCCTAACCATAGCAGAATGGAAGGCTAGGCGAGCTTAAAGTGGCGTCAGCCCACATTGGCGTTTGTGGTGAACAGCGTGATTAATGCTGCGCTACTCGCCTATTCTTCCAAACGAATTATGACTCTGGCGTCAGTGATCTTTCTACCGCGAGCTTGACATTCCGGTGAATCCACACGTTAACGGCCTTTGCCTATCTGTTATCGTTCAGACCCATTACGTGTCCTGCCCTCCTTGTTTTCGACAGTTTCGCGTATAGAACGGCGTCCACGAAATTCGGTCGTTGACGCAGATCGGCCCCTCCAACTAATCTACTATTTGCGTAATATGAAATAACCTTGCATCGAAATTTCAATATTTCACTTACTTAACCGTTTTTGTTTACTGCCTACTCTTTTTAATGGCAGAGTATATCGCGAAGTATAACTTTAATGAAGCTGAGATATTTGCAAAACTCTGGACCGCAGGTGTCATTAAAAAAAATTAAAGCCTCAGCTTAACTGGGTTCATTGCCGATTTGTGCTCCCCAGATCAATCCCGCTGTTGGGTGATTGCTGATGGCAAAAGATCGATAGAACTAGCTGAGAGACAGGCGAAACGAAGGACCCGCATGGTGTGGTAGTGAGCGCGTTACTCCCCGGAAAGGAAAATAGCGCGTTCGTTTCCCACCATAGACACCTGCGGTCCAGAGTTTTGCAAATATCTCAGCCTCATTAAAGTTATATTTTACTTGCTTTTCATAAATTTTTTTCATGGCACGTATTATTTGGAAGGCTACCAAAGTGATGCTGAAATATTTGTGAAACTCAGGCCATTAGTCCAGATTTGAACCACTGGTTATCACTACAGAGGATTCAGGGGTTACACACTGCACTACTGAAGTTTTGGCCTTGCGTTTTTCTCAGCCAATTTTTTGCCCTAACGGTGAAATTTGAATCGCCGACGATTTCACTGTCGCGCTAAAATTGGGCGCATGTGGCGCAATAGTCGGAGCCCCCCTGCAATATATACGTGGAATCGATCTCTCCGTCCACTGTTATCTAAGCGTTCCATCTTTTCGGGGTCGGAAAATCGGTATCAGACTTGTCTTGGTGGATAGCAGTGCTAGGTTGATACATCGAGAAGCCACTACGAGTCATTACAAAGGCCAGATATGCATCCAATCACCTCCAGCGATACTCAGTGTAGTCGAATGCACGACGTATCCTTCAGAGATAGAGATTGTTCAACGCCCACAGCTTTATCCTCTATCCTTTGCTGCTAAATAATATTAAATGCTACTGGTCACGGATGGTATACATTGAAGTCACATGCAAATGCAATTTACGAGAGCACATCCGGTTGGAAAGCCATGGGATTTGGTTTCGTTTCTACATATTTAAGGGACCGTGTGGCGCAGTGGTTGGATGCGTCCTGCAACACAGACGTGGATTCGACCCTCGTGTCCCTGGCCCACCGAATCTTCAATCCCTCCAGGGTCGGCAAATTGGTATGGGAGGAAAGCACTAATTCGATAAATCGATAGGCCACTGCGAGTCGTTGTAAAAGTCAGATACGCATTCAATCACCTCTAAACGATGCTTAATGAAGTTGAATGGATGGTGCATCTCTGAGGCATTGATCAACGCCATGAGACTAATCCTTTTCTTAACGTTTAAATCAGAACTCTCAACGGGACTAATCAAAAGGCAGAAATCGGTGTTGGGTCAAGTTAAACCGAGGCTTCAGTCGACATCACAACGTATAGCTATTTACTTACTGCTTTTTTTGTGGCAGGGCATTATTTCAAGTGGGCAGCATGTGATCCCCGAGATGAGGTAATGGTGAGTTCCAGTCTGACCTGGGGACCTGGGGTCTGAGTTTTACAAATTGCCCAGAACCATTACAGTATCATGCTTTCGACTGCTATAACCCTGAGTGATCTTTCGTTATTCTTGCGCAACGATCAGATTTTAGACACGTACGTTAACACAAGGAGAACCATGGAGTCAAAAACGTGGGCACAAAATCGCGTCTTCTTTGTCCTACTTCATACATTCTCGGTGTCCTTAAAACCTTCCCAAACTTATGGCATATTCCCCATTTGTTGGCTTAGGCCGCTCATCATGCCGACCTCTAGGCCTAAAAGACGAAGTTCAACGAAGCGGATACATTCATTGCTCAGTACTCCAACGCAAGGAGCACATTACGCTTTCATGTGAACTCTGTGTGGCTGATTTCCACATCACATATTCAGCGGAACAAAGTGGTGGGTGTGCAAAGAAGCTATTGCGTATTCATTCAATGTGATCGAGGTCTTGGCTTAGCGTTTTCCCTGTTTAGTTATCGTGGTGTTCTGCTGTATACATTGCGGTCAACATCAACTTTCCAGGCTCTGAGGAAAGCGAAATCCGCCGAAACGTCAGCTTGCTCTTAAATAAAGCAATAAAACAACACCTCATGTTCAGTCAACAAGAATGTAAAGAATTGTTCGATCACTGCTCAGGTTAATAGGAAGTAAGGCGTCGAAATTATGTTCATTATGTTAAATGTGAGTGGGGTTCTAGAAACTTATTCGTTTCTAATGAACATCGTTTTTGTGAAGTTCACTCGAAGAGCAGTTTTTTCATAGTTCTTAAGGCTAAAAGAAGTACATAACCCTCAAAAGGAAAATATAACTAGCGACCATCAACTTTCACTCTCATATTATCCCAATCGAATTCTCGCATGAGGCTTTCGAGCGTAGTTTTAAATGCATTTTCTATCTTCTTTTGTGCAGATCCTTGCGTTTTTTCTATTTTATTCGTCTTCTGTCGTCCATCATCTGTGAAGCTCCTCGAACTCTTCACGTGTGGGGTCAGCAGCTGCTCAGGACTTGTCGATTTCCTTATTAATTTCACTGAATGTTGTCGAGTCCATTGCCCAAGTCCATCTTGGGATAATTAGGTATTTGGGCTAATCCTAGGTTTTGCGTCGTAATTAAGGCTATTCGATTGTTTTCCATTCCTTGAAATATTTGTTTTTAAAAGGAAAAAAATGCATTCTAAAATCTTTGTGGCTTATTTCGCTATAACTAAGAAAAGCGAAGAGTTCAGCTTTTCAATTCGGCCTTTCGTTTAACGCTCGCATAAATAACAATTGCCTTATTTTGTTGTTAATCCTAACATGGTTGTCGTAAATGTGTGGAACACAATCGAATGAATTACCACTTGTCTGTCTTTACAGAATGGCTCTTAACGAGCTGAAATTACCTCATTACCCTAACAGTTTTCCAAGAAATAGAACAGCCCCTTCAACAAACCGGTTTCCTTGACACACATGCCTGCAATCTATTTTTCAGGATTCGACATGAGGTGAAGACAAAGGCCCCTCGTTTGCTAACCGTAGTGAAAGGTTGGATCATAGTGATTTTAAAAAGGCGTTTTCGTTAAGACGTCAGCCGTAATAAGGATTTACAATGATTTTTGCAAGTCTATCAATCAATTAAGAAGGTTGTTAGAAAATTGGTTTAATATGCCCAAGATCGCTATTTTTACCACTGCCCAAGCAAATCTGAGCTTTCATTATTCTGGTGTCGGCGCATCGATGCCAGATCTGTCAAGTAAAACTTCCTTCCAATAAACATGGGTGATGTCCTGTGATGAATACCAGGAAACCTCCTAGCAGAGCTGGCCCAGGACTCCAGCGAAAATCAAGCCGACCACAATTTGACGGAATTCACAATGATCATGGGGCGTGGGATTGAACCAATGTGTACTGCAGGGCGCCTCTACTCACTGTGCTGCGCGTGATGTCACCACATGACAGTTAAATAAATAGTAATGCTAGTGATTTTGAGGCTAAAAAACAGCAATAGGTGCTGAAATATCGAAAGCTGTGGTTAGGTCTGAAGAGCTCAGAAGAGTATAAGTAACTATGCAGTAGATACATCTTTTGTTGGTAATTTAAAGTGCGCTCAGTACGATTTTCGCTACTCATCGACGAACAGCTGTTGCAGCAAACTGGGCTTCAAGTTAGAGCCAGGGCAACAAACGAGCACAAACCCCTTCGCAGACAAGGATTTCAAGTGAACAACACGAATGGACCAACAAGACGACTGGTCACCTAAATATCTAAGCAAATAAGCTTGTTAAAGTAAAGAATAGGTTTTTTTCGTTTTATAATTAAATTATTAACAAGCTAATTGACATGAATCCCGTCAAACGACACTTGCGGAAACTAACGAAGTTGAGCGACGTTAAAACAGAGATCCCTGGGCAAGGCGAATAGTTCAACAGAGTAATCATAGGCTGTGTAATCAACAACGTAAAGAAGTCTTATCGATGACTTAGAAAACTTGATTTTGCTGTTAGTTCAAAAGTTGACAACGCGATTTCCAACGCGAATATCTTTTCTCAGCTTTTTTACTTATACTATACTTGTTTGAGGTTCTTGGTATGTATCACCTATATCGTTGTTCGAATGAATCGATGTTCATGGACAAACTCGTGTTGACGAGAATGCCGACGCCACCGACTCCTTTACTGTCGCATGTTTTGTCGAACAGTTCTTCTCGGGTGTGAGCGACGATGTTGAATGAGTGGCGTCTTCTCGTTTCTGCTACTCCAATAAAGTCGCATTAATTATTTGGAAAAGGTATCCACATCGCCATGATACATGTGGTCACCATCTGAGGAGGTTCTAGTATAGCTACCACAAGCTCAAGTGAAACATTTACTCGATTAGTAGAAAAGAGGTCCACAACACTGAAAGTGGAACGTCCAGTCTACCCGAAAATCGGCAAGCAGTGAGGTAACTAGTGAAGGACAACGTATCCCATCGCTAACAGTCAAAACAACACGTAAATAACCTTTTCTAGCATTCTTTTTCTTATTTTGGGTACTAATCGCAGACGACGTCCGCCGTTTTCTTACACAATACAGGGACTGAGCCTAGGTTAGAGGCTCCGAGGTTTTTTTTTCAAGAAAAATGCGCGCTAGTTTTAAGGTATCTTTACCTCGTGCCATTACTCTACCCTATCGCGTGACACTTTATTCCGGTTTCAAATAATTAACTAAAAAACAGGAAACCTGACAAACTCTCATGAAATATTGGATGCGTGATGATCACTAATGTGTGAAAGTCGTTACCGATAAAAACGTTGCTGCAGAACTTAGGCCAATGCGTCACAATCTGGCAGTTGCCATTCGAAATTATGTCTATGAGTCAGTTCTCAGCAACAAATAATTACTAGATCCATGCAGAATGCCCGCCTTTGTAGGGAGCTGCCACTTGTGACTTTTTCGATGTTGTTAGGCAGCAACATCCCAAATTCGGAGAATTGAACTTTTATGTAACAATAGAAATCCGATAACAATGAAATAGCAACAATCGTCCTATCAATGTAAAGATATAAGCAACAACGTGATCGAAAGGTAGAGATAGTATAGAGGGCAAGTGAATGTACTGGCAGTTGCAAAATATCTTACACAGTGCTCTTATGGTGCTATGATGGCGAAATAATAACACTGCACACAGCCGGCCATGATGCATTGTAGCTAGGAAGTGGGGAACACTGTTGTTGTGCATCGAGA
>MQTX01000081.1:1134150-1153455 GCA_009735665.1 Angiostrongylus cantonensis | reverse complement strand
CGGTCGATCGCTACTACTATGACAGGAAATCCACAAACATAACCCAGAATTGGAAAGTCTGCAATTCTATTGCTCCTCTACATGGCTACAGACTACGGATTGCTTCGAATACATCGTAGTGTTAAAATTCTGCTACCAACCAATTACCAGCTGCCATGAATGCAATACAGAGAAGAGATGATAACAATTGCGATAGGAATTTTTTATCATGGCCGGCGTTTCGGTGCCTTCACCTTTTCAGAACCTCAATAATTCAAATCGAATGTCAATAGCACGTGTCCCACTCCATTTGATTGAAATCGATACGATTATAAACGACTGATGGATCACTAGAGACAAAAAATAACTGCAATGGTTGCCGGATTCGAGTCATCACGGCTCTGAAGACGAAGACGATGGCGCCGAGACGTGAGCAAACAGTGTCTTGTAACATTCCCCGACAAACTAATCAATAAAAAACCAGCAGAAGGCTTTTGATAACATTTAAACACTAGAATAGCAGCATGTGCATAAGGGCAAATAAGTTGCTTTTAGCACTTTAGGTTCAGCAATGTATACCGCAATTTCTTCCTCGCTGAGGCCAAACATGGCATCCGGGATCGGATAAGTCGACATCTTTCGACATGCCGCCAGCCTATTCGCGGCTCCACGTAATAAAGTCGAAAGCGACATGGCCTTACCTAAATGATAAATTACGATGAAAGGTAGCTCCAAAAAATAGGTAAAAAGTGACCAAAAAAGCGGAGAGTTCAGTTAACATAAAGGTTTAGGTCCAGACCAGAGAAAAAAGATGGCAAGAACTGGGAGTAGGAAGCAAAATTGATCTCAAGATCAACTTAGAAGATTAGGTAACGAAGGATTAGGACTGAATTAAAGCATTAAATTCAAATGTGGATGTAAGATTGCTTAGGAGTGCACCTGAGTGCAATAATCGCTTAACATTAATAAATTCAACTAAACAAAAAACAACTAAAACAAAGAAACTTTATATAATTCTTCGTATTCTTGTTGAGCAAACGCGAGGTGTTATTATTATTCTTTATTCACAAGTAAGCTGACGTTTCGGCGAACTTCGCCTTCTTCAGAGCCTGGAAAGTCAAGTTGACAGCAATCTACACGGTCAAACGCCTCCATAACCAAACAAAGAAAACGCTAAACCAAAATTTCAACCACAATGAACACAACTTTGCGCACCCACCGCTTTCTATGAGGCTTCCACTGAATATGTCTAGTGGAGACCAACCGCACAGAACTCACATGGAATCGTAATGTGCCCTTCCCCTCAAAATAATAGGCTTATATACTGCCCAATATCACGCGTGATAACGAGGCATTCTTCCCTGCGGTTCATTTTCGGATTTCTGGAAATAATCCAGAACGCCTCGAGTGTTTTGCGAGCTTGTTTCCGTCTCCTGTGCGAGGATCGTGACGAGTACTTCGAAGTCCTCCTGCTCATGTCTCTGGGTCTTATGCGTGCCTAGTGGGGTATTTGGTTTACTTTTGCCGACTAGGTGTTCTTTTATGCGGACACAGAGGGGTCTGCCCGTTTCGCCAGTGGGGGCAATAGGGGGCATGACTCTCCCTGACGGTGCGCGCTCGTTATTAGAATTGGTACCAAGTTTCTCACCATCTGAACCCATTTCTATGGATGGTAACTTTGCGTAGGGTCGCATTTAGTTTACATGAGCTTCAAGATAGACTCCGCAAAAAGGCTAAAGATGAAACGCGATCATTTTTGGATTTCTGGAATTAATCCAGAACGCCTCGAGTGTTTTGCGCGCTTGTGTTTTCGTCTCCTGTGTGAGGATCGTGACGTGTACTTCGAAGTCCTCCTGCTCATGTCTCTGGGTCCTATGCGTGCCTAGTGGGGTAATTGGTTTACTTCTGCCGACTAGGTGTTCTTTTATGCGGACACAGAGAGGTCTGTCCGTTTCGCCAATGTATTCGTCTCCGCACGCCTTACATGAGATTGGATAAACTGTACGGGTTTCTGGGTTAGGCCTAAGCCTAAGCCTAAGGGTGGGTGGGTGAGCTCATGCAATCCCCGTCTCTACCATTAGGGCAAATTATGCAATTTTGCGCTGCACATAGACGGTCATGTAGGCGGTTAAGAACTAGCTGGCGCCTCAGGTTACTCGGTGGCATTTCAACTACGTTTACCGAATTCTCTAGACCTGCCGTTCTTAAACAGCGTTTTATAGCTACGCTTACATCATTTGAAATGAAGGTAGAAAGAACGGAACCTTTTTATCACTAGAGTTGTCGTTCGGAGGCATAGCGTTTCCCTTGTACCTATCCCGAGCTACAGTTTCATAACCATTAGAAATGGCTATTTGCCGTGCCAAGTTTCGCGCCTCCTCTCTCTGTTCTTTTCCCGTGCACACGTTGGTTGCTGTTCGAAACATGTTTCTTACAAGCGCCCTTTTCGTGTGAGAGGGGTGAGAGGAGAGGTAATGAACCAAGATGTTTTTGCTACTTGGCTTTCGATACCATTTCGTAATGTAGCCATTTTCGGACAGGTTAATTTGCACGTTCAGGAATGGAAGCCAGTTTTCTTTCGGTTTTTCTCGGGTAAACTTGATATACTCTGACTGTTCATTTAACAACTCGAAACATTTGTCCATTTCCTCTTGTGTTGAGCAAAGGACAAAACAGTCATCAATATATCTACAGTAGAGTAGTGGCCCGAGATCGGTCGCTGGTGCTTCCACCTTAGAAATAAAAGCAATGGCAAGACTTGGTGCCAGTGACTGTCCCATTGTCAACCCTCTTATTTGAGCGTAGTAATTTCCGGACCATCTGAAGATTGAACAGCTCAAGCATTCTTTTAAGAGTGCCATCAACTGCTCTATCTTGAAGCCATACATGTCTATCGCTCCTTCATGTTGTATAAGGAGCTCGCGAATGGCTTGCATAGCGGAGTCATTCGACACGTTTGTGTAGAAGGCGGTAACGTCGAAGGACTCCATCACGTACGCGTTGTTGGAGTGCGCGTTGCGTTGACGATCCAGGAACATTTGGGTGTTCGTTAGATGGGCTCGAATGTACTTTAACAACTGGGTAAGTACTAGGTTTATTAGCCACGTTATTCTATCCGTTGGTTCGTCCACGCAGCTAATGATAGGTCTGACCTTAAATAACGATGGATCGGTAGACACAAGATCATCACTGGATACTAACTTATGGGTTTTGATAAGTAGGTACCAGACTGGACATGTTGGTAGATCAATTTTAAAATGAGAGATAACTGATGGCTTTAACCCAGCCGCTCTTGCCATTTTAACCCATTCGTTGTTTAACTTTCGGTATTGACTTTTAAATTCCTTCTCAGACGACGGACGATAAAGGGAAACATCCTCAAGGTGCTTTTCCGTTATCTCAACATCCAACTGATGAGGAATCACAACGAACTCTCCACCCTTATCACTAACGGATAGCCTTATTTTTCTCGATCTTATCAGCTCTCGTACCTCCCGCATACCACGTTTTTGCATTTCAGTAAGGTTGGAGCAGTATCTCTTCGCGCGATAGTGATTAAGGACTTTGAAGTTACATTAGTAAACGTCCGAAATTTAACGTCAACTTCATTACTGGGCTCTTGTTTTCTAAAGAACGGTTGAGGAAATGGTGGTGCTGGTATTGCCCCTACTCGTTGTTGTTCACACCTATTTCGCGTTTCATCCCTCGCTTTTTTGCGGAGTCTATCTTGAAGTTCATGCAAACCACATGCGACCCTGCGCATAGTTACCTTAGAAATTGGTTCAGATGGTGAAAAACTCGGTCCCAATTCTAATAACGAGCGCGCACCATCAGGAAGAGTCATGCCTCCCAACACGGTTAGCCTCGAATTTTCTTGCACATTATTTTTCCTACTGTGACCTGTTTCATGTTCGTTAACGGTATTTCTGTGCGTTCTTGAATCCGTGTTGTGCGATTTACTCAAAAGGTCATCGAATTTTCTCCGCAAAGTTATTTTAGCATTAGACCTAATAGAGTTGCAAATCAACACTAACCCACCCACTATTCTCCTCCGGAGGCGGTCCTCCAAATACTGAGCACAATAGTTTATACGGAGAAGATTTTGAAATAGAGGTTACGATCCGCGCGTTTGCTCAACAAGAATACGAATTCCTTGATCAATGCCGAGGCTAATAGAAAGTCGGTCGTGGAAACTTTATGTATTCTTTCTTTGATGAGCTTACACGAGGTTGATAATAATATTTATTATCGGCTAACGTTTCGACGTCTTCGTTTTCATCAGAGACGATGATCCGAGTCGATGGTCCACGCTTCTTATTCATCTCGATGTGGCAGCTTCGCCTTCGTGTCGAGTCAGGTCTTCCTCAGAGGTCCATCTCCTCGAATGAGGCACACCCATTCATTGATGCCGTTTTAGTTGCTTTACCTTTTACTTTAGTTGTGCTTAAAGTACAAAGACATTTACTGTATTTAGGAGTCTTCTATAAACAACCTACTACTCCACAAGACATTCACCAATCCTGAACCTCAACAAGTCTCAGCGCATATAAACACCATAGAAATCCAATAAGAACAAAAAATAGAAAACAAAGAAGGATGGATAGAATTTTAATTCAAGGTTTCCGCCTATCATTCTTCGAGTGAGCATCGGGAAACTAGTTCTGTCTCCATCGCACATCCATATTTCTCAATGGGTTCTTAGAGCAACGCGAGCACACTTTTGCTTTAAAGCATTCATCGGTTTTTATGGTGAGATGACGATGAACTGTGTTCGTTGGTCTTTCATTCTTGTCATTTTGAGTCAACCCTTAATTGAGTGAATCGAAACCTCCAGCAGCGTGACTAAGGCGAGAAATGAACCAGCTATACTACATACCTCGAAATCTACGAATGTATCACAGCTATTAAAGGAAGATAAGCTAATTGCAGAATGCATAAAACATTTGCTAATATTAGATTTTCTCGAAAAAACATATTGATTCTGTATGAAAACCTTAAAGCATTATACATTATAAAGAAGTATTTACTGAAAAACTACATCCATGCTGAAACTACGTAACCCCAACCTTCTTAAGGTTGAAGACGTCGTATCGCTTTAAGTTAGAGAACAAAGAATATCCTAATTTCTTCAACGATTGCTTACTTCTCACTCTTTATAACGAGTACCGTTACAGCACACAGTGCTACGCTCTCCCTCCAATCCATGTGGGAACGCCTTAGCCCAGCTAACCTCAATATTGCAAGAAGAGTTGACTTAACCAGAATTCTACGATATTCACAAGGAAGATGAAATCCTCAAGTAGCAGGTGAGGTCACAAGCGAAATGCTCGAAGACCTTCCTGTACGATGAGTGCGAGGAAAACGAATTTCACCAATCGCGAACTTGTTATACTACATTTTTTTTTTAAAAATACAGCAAAATACTCGATAGAAAGGAGTTCGATGCTAAACCGACCATCAAAGAGTGACAGCTATGTGGCGGAATGGTTAACAAGTTTTTCTTCATGACAAAGAAGAGCTGGGAAAGTTTAGAAATCACAGCACACTATGCGGAACATCTTAAAGGACAAGTGCGAGACAGAGACCAGTGAGTCGTTCTATCTCTTCAACAACTGCTGGTTCATAAAAATTATTTCTTCTTTATACATATATCAGTTCGTCGTTCCTTCCAAGCATTTCCGACTCTTTCTCTACACGTATCACAACAGCTTTTAGCGTTTCATTCTCGCTGAGAGTTCGATAAAAACTGAAGTTCAAATTCCTGTCACTAATATGATTAAGGCCCACAGAATTTAATTTTTGACTAATAAATGGCAGCTATTAGCTTTCATTTACTGTCCATTCTTTTCATAATAGGGTACAATATAAACCACAACCACAAGGATGCTGAGATCTGAGGAAAGCTCGGAACCACAGTTGAGCTTAGAACTCGCGATTACTTTTACCGAGAGCTCACGTGCTATCCATCACACTAACCGGGGCTTTTGGGACAGATTAACTAGATCCAATGTTGATTTGTGCCCCCACAGTGTAGATGTTAACGGCGGCTGATAACACCGATAAAGTAGAAAACTGATCGAGAGAAAAGCGACGCATGCAATATCACATGAGCCCTCAATAATAATAGTCGCGTGTTCGAAGTTCAACTTATAGTAACCATTCCTTAAATAGTTACTATTCTCTACAATATCGCATGTATCCTACATTAACTGTTCGCTTATAACTGTCTCAAATCTATTTCATTCACATGACCTTTTGATAAGTCTTTGTGTAGCCTTTCAGATAACTTTTATCCGCGAGCTATTCCTTTATTGTCTGATTGAGTCCTCTGGCATGCCGCCTCAATTGATGCACTTATCACGCATGTACCGTGTCATGCCCTGGGTCGGCGAGGTCGTTAGTTTCCATTGACAAAGCTCCACCCACTACAGAAGTAGTACAGCTCATAGCTTTCGTCTTCAACTGCTCGTAGCATTCGTTGTATCTTCACCCAGGCCCTGACTTCATCAGTGCCCCAGCCTGAGTGTCCGACTAGCTTCCTTCAGTTGCATCACTTGTTCTCATCTCAATCTCGTTCGTATATAACCAGTTAACCAAATATCGTCACATATTACATATTAT
Source organism: Angiostrongylus cantonensis (assembly GCA_009735665.1). Classification (NCBI taxonomy): domain Eukaryota; kingdom Metazoa; phylum Nematoda; class Chromadorea; order Rhabditida; family Metastrongylidae; genus Angiostrongylus; species Angiostrongylus cantonensis. The sequence continues at coordinate 1,146,855 of MQTX01000081.1, read as the reverse complement.
TATTGTACTGTTGTTATTGCTATAAACTGTCATAACCCAAATTCGAGGTTGTCCACGGCAGTTACGGAAAAAGTCCCGCGTGGCGAATTCATACAAAGTCGAGTATGCTATGTACAGTTGGCGGACAAAAGACAAATCCGACCAACTCCCCAATCCATTGGCCGACTAACACACAACTGAGGATCAGACTTTGCTCATGCCTCCTAGTACGTTTGTGATCGTATTTGTTTGTTGTCTCATTTCCAATAGCTATGGTGATTCAATGTCATTGTAAAGGCTCGGCAAACATGGAAAGCTTAGAAAAGACATCGAATTATACGTCGTATATCATAAAAACTTTGTCAAAAAAAGAAGTAATGTGACTGAATGTCGAGAGCTTTTTTTATTATAAACTATAAATGGCTAGCTCCAAAAACATGAAAGAACATGTGCAAGAAACACTGAGGATAGATAGGATATGATAACACTAAAAGTTTTCAGTAAAGCGCATAGAAAAGCTGAATTCTGAAGCGAAAGGTTAAACAAAAAGCACGGGGTCATTTGATGGTGAAAGCAGCATTTTGGCCGGCATCGCCCCACACATCACTCAACTACTGAGTGGCCGAAAAATAGTCTTATTAGCATAGTGTTAAATGTTCCAGTAGCATAGAATTCCGAGGCTCTCGAAGCAAGGACCCAGGAAAGAGGAAGAAGTAGGTGAGAGCAACCCGAATCCAATTAGCATCGTGTTCGTGATGACTGACAACACTGCCACTGCGTCATCTTCTCCGTGAAGAAGTGGAACATGGAGATGTGACCAGTAAGGGAATGGTTAGGAATACTATGAATCACCCTAACAAAAGGCAAGTTGAGATGCAAGTTTCAAAGGAATCTTAGCGTTGGACAGTAATTATAATACTCAGATTACATTTAACGTCTTCGTAACGACGCCTAATTTTGCGTTTGTGCGGAGTGGTGCACACCTAATTTTTCACTGCGCTTACTGAGACACTTACAGGTGTCACACCGGTCATATCAGGAGTTTTCATGTATTTTTGTGCAGCTCCGCCTTTTTCTCGTGATTTTCGTTCTCTACACTGGTTTTCCTCCATGTTCTGAAAAATTTTCGCACTTTCTTATATTACGTATACTTCACATTCTTCTACACACCATCGCAAGTTTTTTATGCATATGGAAGGGCGCATGTGGCGCAGTGGTCGGAGGCGCCTTGTAGCACACACGTGGAATCGATCTCCGCGCCCATGGCCCACCAAGCCTTCCATCCATCCGGTGTCGGCAAATTAGTACCAGATTTGTTTAGGGGGATAGCAGCACTGGCTTGACACATCAGTAGGCCACTACGAGTCACTGTATGGGACAGATATGAACTCAATCACCACCAAACGATGGTTAATGAAATCGAATGCATGGCACATCCCTCAGGGATTGATTAACGCCGATAGCTTTATCTTTTTTTCTTATGCAACTCTTGTGTGTCAAGGACAAACACCCACCGATTATGTTGTCCAAGTTCTGCAAAGAATACTACGAAGTTCACCTTTAGGTTTTGATATCCTTCCATCGCATACAACGCCCGAAAGTCATCGTAGTGATTGGAAACTAGAAAACAACCAACTTCTCATCAAAAATGGTGTTGCTGCACACTGCATACGTTGTCAGCTATTCGAGGCAGAGGCATTTTTGCGCCACTTCAAAGACTACACTATCTAGGCCGCACACTTTATTCACCAGCAATAGTCTCTCGCCGCAAAATTAGAAATTAGTAAGAAATTAATTATTAAAAAGAGATCTTCCCATGTCTGACTCCAGCTACAGCACCTGCGTTGGATAGGTTATCGATTGACTACAAGAAATTCAGGGAAAAACTGTGCACCAAAATAAACCGCGCGAAAGAAAACGACACCTATAGGTGCCGCTAAAATGTTAAAATGTGCAATATAAGAAACGCATCGTGATGACGAAGTGGTTAAGAAAGGAAGACAAGAAAACTAGAAAAAGCAAGTCCAAAACAGAAGCTCAAGGGAGAAGGGCGAATAGGTGGATGGGGAAAATTTTGCACTTCTACACTTTGTAGAAAAACTTTGTAGAAAAACAACTGACCGCATAAAAAACAATCTCATGATCCCTTTGCCCTTTGATAACCCTTTGCACCACCAACAATGCTACAAGTGGCAAAGTAACCACAAGTAGAAACTCAACAAACAAAAACACATCACAGCTTCCATCACATCACAGAAGAAATGGCAAAATGCTATAGCCTTGGCTAGGTTATCAAGTGGCGTACGATCTATCCGAACAAACTGTATGTGAGAAATGCATAAACAATAAGTCTGCTTCTATTTTCCAAAGTCATAACATTTCATCACTAATTTTTCACATTTATTGCTTGGCAATCCATTATAGCGGCATCACGAACCTACCGAACTAGAATTTGTTAGTAATAACACAGATTTAGAGACTGCTGATGGTACTGGTAGGTAGAAAACTAGTTGAGAGAAAGGCGAAACAAAGGACACGCATGGTGTGGTGGTGAGCGCGTTACTCCCCGAAAGGATAATAGCTCGTCCGCTTACCACCGCAGACACCTGCGGTCCTCAGTTTTGCAAATATCTCAGCATCACTGAAGTTATATTTCGCAATAAATACCTTGCCATTAAAAAGACTAGGCAGTAAGTAATAAGTTAAAATTGTTATTATAGCCTCAACCTCAGCTTTACTGGGTTCGTTGCCGATTTGGGCTCCTCAGATCAATCCCGTTTACGGGTGATTGCCGATGGCAAAAAGATCGATAGAACTGGCTGAGACACAGGCGAAACGAAGGACCCGCATGGTGTGGTGGTGAACGCGTTACTCTCCGGAAAGGACAATATGGCGTTCATTTCCCACGCAGACACCTGTGGTCCGGAGTTTTGCAAATATTTCAGCACCATTGAAGTTATAGTTCGCAATATATACCCTTCCATTAAAAAGAGTAGACAGTAAATAATAAGTTAAAATTGAAACTTGAACGTTGCCATCTCTTGTAATAATTGCGGAGATGAACATATTGGCGAAACGGGCAGACCTTTATGTACCCGCATAAAAGAACACCTAGATGGCAAATGAAAAGCAAGACAAGGCACGCCACTAGGCACGCATAGGATACAAAAGCATAGCGGAGACAATTTTGATATAAAAGTTGATATCCTCGCACGGGATACAAAGACACCAACGCACAAATTCCTCGAGGCTTTTTGGATAAACACCAAAAATCCTACAATGAATAGCAGGGAGGAATGTCCTGAGATCACGCGTGATCTCGCCCCTTACACTCGTTTCGATCGTTGATGTGTGGTACTGTGATTGAAATTTTGGTTTAGCATTTTCTCTGTTTGGTTATGGAGGTGTTTGACCATGTAGATTGCAGTCAACATGACCTTTCCAGGCTCTGAAGAAGGCGAAATCCGCCGAAACGTCAGCTACTGTTGTATGTATTGTGTGTTTTTCTATGGAAGTAAATGTATGCTGTATAACAACCTCGCGATTGCTGAACAAGAAAACGACGCATTCATATTCCAATGCGGAGGTTAATAAAAAGTCGATCCTGGGAGCTGAACGCTACCACTATTTCTATCATGTGACACCTATAGAGGTCATGTCGCGTGAGCGTTAAACAAAAATGCATGATATACGCCTACTTTTCATAGCCATTTCTTGTAAACATTATTGGCAAAAAATGAGCTACAGTAATTTTAAAACAGGTATAGAAGATAAAGGATAAAGCTTTTAGCGTTGATCAATCCCTAAGGGATGCGCCATGCATTCGACTTCATTACGCATCGTTTGGAGGTGACTCAATGCATATCTGGCCTTTAGAATGACTTGCAGTAGCTTACCAATGCATCGAGCCATTGCTGCTGTCCTCCCAGGTGAGTCTGCTACCAACTTTCCGACTCCGAGGGATGGAAGGTTTGGTTGGTCACGGACGCCGGGATCAATTCTAACGTTTGTGTTGCAGGGCGCCTTCGACCATTGCGCCACACGCGCCCGTCCGTAAAACAGAGCACTGTTCTTCTACAATTACCCTGAATAGCCTGTAGCTGTTTGGCACCTTACATCGCTAATCATGGCTCAAATTTTAGGCGGAGGAATATGGTATTCCTCCTTCAGCAGGAACACTGCGGTCTGATACAAATGACTGGGTAGGCAGTAAAATTTTTAGTATTAAATTGGCACCATACCTACAAGTTGTGAAAATTCCATTTTTGTTCAACAAGCACGACAGTAAGACTGCACTCATGTAAGTAAGGAGAGGTTATGAATGATCTCTAAACCGCTTCATTCATTTTTCTTCTTTTGTTCCTCTTCTTGAATAGAAATGTGTTGTAGAGCGTGGGATTTATCCGTCATCAGAGTCTCTAAAGGTGACAAGGAGATCGACATTTTCGTTAAAAAATCTAGCTAACCGGATAGCGCAGTAGTTAGTGATACCATCAAAGGCGCTAGTTCAACCTTCTCTACAACTCTCTTCTCCAATCTACGTGGAAACGTTCTAACCCGGCTATCTCGAAGATTACAAGCAGGATCGATTCGACCAGCATTCAACGACATTCATAAAGAAGAGGAGAAGAGAAAATCCTTAAGCAGCAACTGAAATAGCATGCTAAATATTCGAAGATCATTTTGAACGATGAATGCGAGCAAAATGAATCGAATGCTAGAAATGCTAGACACCACACAGTAGATGTGATGACGGGTTATGTGAAAACAAAAAAAAAAAAAAAAATGAATCGCGCTAAGCTGAAATGAATGCAGGCAATGACCGCCGCGACCGTCAGTGATATTGTTACGCAATTGCGGCAAATCTCCCTCTGATGTGTAAAAGGCTATCTTCTACTGTGGCAACTAAATGAGAAAGCTCCACAAAGGGTGTTTCAGTAAACCAAGAATCAACAAGCAGCACAACCAGCAAGTTTCACGTGATCACTTTACTAGTGGCACAAGTCAATAGAACTGGCATAAGCTAATTAGATGACGAACCCTTGTTACTCGTGGAAGACCGTCGTTGAAACAGGATTCCCTCATGCAATATTCGTGGTGCTGGCTTTGTCGTATATTCATCTATTTGTCATCATGTCACCCTCACAAAACCGTAAAACTGAGATAAGCTAGTCAGACAATGGAGCCCATGTCATTGGTGGAGGTCAAAAATCCGTCAGACAATGTCGGTAATGTTGGCTTTGTTATAAATCCATTTATTATTTTCCATCACCTCACATCATGAGATCTTATCACCTCTCTTAGCCACTGTCGGCCTCCAACCTTTGCGTGGAAAGCAGGTCAATGTCATCAACTGCCGTTCATCAATCTGAGCATTTTCGGGTCCTAGAGCAGTGAAAGACTTACTCACGGTCACTCTGCCCGAGAAATGTGACCTAAGGGATCTTCATAATCATTGCTCGATTTGTTTTTGAGTGTAGTATTGAAATTCTTCAAGGGGATTATGCTATCGCGCATATCAAGAACTTTATATGAGACAAATCAAACAGGATTCCAGCTGTTAGAAAATGTCACCTGCACTTTGTCGTAACTCTTATCAACAATGTAAGGACGTTTACCACCATCGAAACGTATACAATCCTATCAGCAACTACCAAGGAATGGATCCACCCTATAGAATAACTTTACGAACTTTTATCGTAACTGCGCAAGAAAACAGCTTTTTCATGTACTCCTTAGCATCCTACACAAAAATGCGCAAAAAACTAACACCATCTCACCAAAGCTATTCCTGTACTGACGTGAATAGTGAAGGTGCTCGACCGGAATAAGGCACACGTTCAAACAATGGAAAAATCCTGTTAAATCTTCACTAAGTGACGACAGAGTCATCTTTCACAAGAGTAACAGTGAAGAAGAGACGACTCTCCAAGCGCTCAACTAAGTGCCAAAAAGAACGCGAGTGTGTACATGTCGGACAATGAAGAACACACGATACAACGGTGAATGAAGTAAATTGTACAGTCCTCTAGTTACGGAGTCTACATTAGCACGTGTATCTTGGGTGTTCGATGAATATGTAGTAAAGCATAAAACAGGAACAACGCAGAAGAATAACAACAGCATGCGCTACGCTCTGGCCTCGCTACGCTCTGGCCTCTCAAAGGTGTCATCGACCAACAATAACGGATTGACAGTTCAACCACGTTGGAAAATATGCGCACAACCAAGACAGCCATTGAACTATCTCTTCTGAAATATCAACAATACAGGCAGTAGCCAGAATGTGTGGCTGAGACTTTCGAAAACTAATCAAAACTCATGTTTTAAGAGCATTTACATCGAAAGCAAAACAAAAACAGCAGTCACGTTAATGCGAAGAGTTGACGATAAATGAATAGAAAGAACAGCAGAGTAACCTGAACGACTGAAAGCGTCCTCTACAACGACCACTGAGAAAATGGGCAAACGCGTTTGAAGAGCACCTCTTCAGTTAGAAATTTTTTTATGGATTATGGTTGAGATTTGTAAACACTACCGAACTCAGAGTAGACCACAAACGTCATGGATAATGATCGCGTGAAAAAGCTATGGATGAAAAGCGCTAGGGCCTGCACCTCTCGTGGAGACGATCTTCGCAACATTTCCAGTTTCACGTCCATTACGGATGTATTGGTTTTTAGAAACTTACTTGACAGTTGAACGGCCCATCCTCACTAGTTGTGCGGGCCTCAGCATAATCATCGTTTTTCGGACATCTGCTGGTTAAGCCATTGTGGCTCCCTGGAATTCCGAGGATTAAAGTCTGCCACAGGTCCGTCACCACGACAGGCAGTCGCAGCCCTTGTGGATCAGAGGTAGATTTTCCACCATGCGACTTTGATACCAGGACAGTGGTAAATCCTGGTATTGGCTTACTCTTAGCCATGCTTCCTGATGGAAATGCCAGACTTCTTGTCAGCCTGTAAGACCCTGCCGGGAAGACAAATCCCCCCGCTGTACATTGCAGTTCGGCACCCAGGAACACATCCCAGCCACGATGAGGCGGTAAACCGTTGGGAGAGGTTTTTAGAAAACAAATGATAATTTTCTAAAAATCAAAGGAAGAATTTAAATGGTTAAGAATAATGCATAGTTTTAGAGTTGACTTTGGCTTATCGCTCTAGAAGCATGTATAGTATACCCTGTTTCAATAGTAAGCTAATACGTGGTTGTTGCCAAATATTTATCTCTTTAACGTTCCAACTTCTTCGTCGTCCTTAGAGTCGACGATCCGAGACGGTGCCCACATTCTCGATCTAATATCCGACGATCCTACTCGATACGACTACAAAGACACGACATCAAGAGTGCGATGAACTGTGTACACCCGCTCTGACCAACGGCTCTGAGGAAGACGGGGGCGTCGAAACATTAGCCGAATGAAGTTTATTTCATCAACCTCTTGTTATCTCACCAATGAAACAAGGTACATTGATCATTAATATCGAGGTGAATCGGCTTACAACGATATGTATGGTATGTATGCTACTCTTTTCTGTATGTAACAATGGTTTACTGCACAATCCCACTACTGTCAGCACTCAGAGGTTTTCGTCAAAAGCAACGTTGCGTCTTCGATTCGCCTCTCGGCCTTTTGGCTAAGACCAAAGTTTAGTTTATGTTGTGTTTGTTTCGGCTTTTTTTGTACCCACCCATCCCATGATGATTAATTTCATTCATCATGGGAGATTCGAATGAAAAATGTCAGTTAGCAGTCAAATAACCGGTCAATGGACTCGAAAATCTATTTTGGAACAAGCATTAAATGTGAAGAACAGCTTATCACAAAACGACGCCAGTAACATTTTTGTTGGAGACGATGCAAATTGAATATAAAAGGTGCCCCCAAAAGAAAAAATAACTCCTCTATGATGTTGAGATATTTACAAAACTCCGGACCGAAAGCGCTGTCACCCTTTCCGGGGGCTAACGCGTTCACCACCACACTATGTGGGTCCTTCGTTTCGCCTTCCTCTCAGCTAGTTTTACCGATCACTGCCATAGCGCGTTCGTTCCCCACCACAAACACCTGCGGTCTGGAATTTTGCAAATAGCTCAGCATCATAGAAATTATATTTCTCAACATACCCTGCCATTAAAAAGAGTAGACAATAAATAAAAAGGTTAAAAAAAGAACTCTGTCTAGCAAAATCAGCCACTGAGAAAAAAGACGCAGTCGGTCTAGTGCACTCTCATGCACCTTACCATCCCTCACGCATGCACAGCATGAATGCATCATGAGAGTTTTTTGTGTCAAAGAGGATAAGACGAAGAAAGAGAGAAACTTAGAAAAAAAGTGTCACATGAAGTTGTGAAAGACGGAAGTAAGGATGCCAAAATTATGAATAACAAACAACGACTAAAATCTGGCAGAACAAACGATATGCGACATTCACCGAACATCATTTTCGGGACCATCCGCAGTCCTCCTGGATCTCATTAGATGATTGACTTACTTGAAGAGGCTTAGCTTAGTACATTGACCGCAACGATGTTTTTCAAAATTCACTTTCAAATTTTGTTTCTTTGTCTTGGAAAAGAATATTAAAGAAACAAGCAAATACAGAGATGTAACGGAAACCGCAAGATCAAGACACTAATGTGAACAAGAAAGAATGCAATAAAGGTTTTAAGCCATATAATAAGTGTATGTTATAGCCAATGAAGGGTCGGATAGCATAGTGTACGATGTACGCCATCACGAGCATGGTACTAGTCCGAATCCGCTCCTCCGCTCCAGGCCAACCAAGCGTCTCATCCCTCCAAGGTCGAGAAATTGGTACCGGACTTATCTGAGAAAAAATCACTCTCTGCAATCGAATTGGGAACGCGGGAACGCTCAAGCCCGGCTATCTCAGGACTCCACAGATAACTGCTCGACAAGCGTTCTACGACATTCGAGATGAATTGGAAATCCTCAAGCAGCAACCGAAGCCGTGCGCAACAGTTGGAAGATTTTCGTGGACAATGAATGACAGGAAACGATCTGAATGTGAGAAGTGCTCGGATCCGTACAGTAGACGTGAAGACGGGTCAAATAAAATAAAATAAAGACCAATTTGTTTAGAGGATAAGGATAAAGGATAAAGCTCTCGGCGTTGATCAATCCCTGAGGGATGCGCCATGCATTCGACTTCATTAAGATCATTGGGGGGGATTGGATGCATATCTGGCCTTTACAATGACTCGCGGTGGCCTGCCGATGTATCGAGCCAGTGCTGCTATCCTCCCAGACAAGTCTGGTACCAATTTGCCGACCCCGGAGGGATGGAAGGCTTGGTGGGCCATGGGCGCATTTCACGTGTGCGCCGCAGTGGCGCCTCCAACCACTGCGCTACACGCGCCCATTAAATTTGTTTAGGGAGATGAAAAAATGTTCCATTCACGAATGAAGCACTTACTGTTGGCTACAGTAATGTTTTCACTTGGGCAACTTTTCAAGAGATGAAAATATCTGGGTGGAGGAAGAATTTTGAGGAAAGCTTTAAAAAACGGATTGAATTGTAGACGAAACAAAAAAGTATCGGTCAGCAGAAATTCACACCCTTAGATAATCTATGAAGCAGTGAGTCATAAACCAAAAAAATATGAATGTTATAAATTAGTAACATGATATAAAAGAGAGGAGAAATAAGCAGAAATCAAAGCTGAATCTCCTTCCCATTACGTTCACTATGGTCTGGGAATGTTGCTGGGGCACCGGACTAGGGGTACCCATCCTATAGCAAGTTCACCTAAAATGTGCATGGATTCGAGATCACCATCTAAAAGACGAACTAAGAGTAGCTGAGAATAAAAGCAGATCACGGCGATCAGCAAGCGAACATTCTACCAATGGACTACAAATGTCCCTTACGTGTTCCTTAGTTCACGTAGCAACCCGAAAAATGGTAGTCTCCCATACCAAATAACCAACTCATAAGAACACAAAAAATGACAAAAGTAAATGTAGAGAGAGGGTGCTTATTATACACACTAGACTGTTGATGCATTATCTCTCCAAGGAAAAGAATAGTCTCCAAACATCGGTAGGTGAATAAAGCCTACTAATATCTATTGAAGTTACTCAACGATTAACAACATACATGCTTACTTGACAGTTGAATGACCCATCCTCACTGGTTGTGCGGGACCAAGCATAATCTCCACTTTTCGGAGACTTGCTGGTTAAACCATCACGGTTCCCTGGAATCCCGAATTCCCTGTCTGCCCTAGGTCTTCACCACCACAGGCAGTCGCAGCCCTTGTGGATCAGAGGGAGATTTTCCACCATGTGACCTTGATACCAGAACAGTGGTGGATCCTGGTAATGGTTTACTTTTAGCTAGGCTTCCTGATGGGAGCGCCGGACTCCTTCTCAGCTTGGGAGACCCTGCCTGGTGGTCAAGTCCCTCCGTCGTGCATCGCAGTCCGACACCCAGGAACACCACGCCACGATGAGGCGATAAACCGTTGGGAAGGATTAACAACATAAGAAAACAAAACAGTAACAAAAAAAATGAAAACAAAAACGAAACTGGAGCAAAGGAGGAATCGCATCAGTGGACATCGACGGCGTACACGTAAGGTCGGCACATGCAAAGGTGGTCACCAGCGAAACTGTGAACCGCTCACACCCTACAAGAGTGTGTGCACGGCGAAGAGTACGCAGGCAACAAAAACTCCAGAGCTCTGACGATACGAGTAGCACTCAGTAACCAACTACCATTAATCGATCGATAAATCGATAATCACCATCATATGATGCAGAGGGCATTGCCAGCATGTCGACGATCGATATCCACGGGACTCGTCGTCAACGTTCGGTTGCTTATGGCTGTAGTAAAAAAAAACCGGGATCGCAACCAACTCTTGGCCGATGTGTTCTTAGAACGATCTACGGTCGTCAACATGTTAAGAGTGCTGTTTACATTCGCAGTTATTTCAGCCATCATTGATTCAGTGGTGACGGTTCATTTTATCGAGAAAACTCGAAAGAGTTTGAGTTACTTTTCCTCTCGAAATTTCTGACATGTCGTAGTTTCTGCAAATGTCCAAACAATCTGTCTAAAATTAGCTGAAAGATAGGAGAATAGAAGGACCCACATGGTGTGGTGGTGAATGCGTTAGCTCCCGGAATGGTAATAGCGTGTTCGATCCCGCCGGAAACCTGAGATCCGAAGTTTTGCAAATATCTCAGCATAATTATCGTTGTATTCCACAAAATACACTGCCGTGAAAAATTATAGTAGGCAGCAAGTAAAAAGTTAACATCTGGACATTTTTTGTTAAAGCGTGTTCACCTTTCATGAAAATTTTTATGGTAGACGATATTTATGGTACCGGAGAAAGACGTGCTTGGAGATGCCGTGCAGATTGAGGATGAAATGTAGACGTATTAGATTCGGGGGAATAGTGCATCACTTTGAAAAAATGCTCCATTTTTCTTCCAAATTCGAATGGCTGTTAGCTGCGTTAGATCCGAGTACGTTAAAGAAAATTTCAACGCATGTGACAACTTTGTAAAGGAGGAAGCATGGAAGCAAATGTGGAAAGAAATGGGTGGCTTGTAGAGCATGAGCATAGGCACCGCATAATGAAATATATATAACCCACGAAGTGCAAGTTATCCGCGAGGCGACGAAGTGGACGAAGTGCGTAGCCCCCAATGCATTTCCTTTCTAATGATTATTTTACCACACAGAGCTGCTTTTCTGCCACTTCTGTATTCAAAAGTTTGTGCAACATAGATGCTGTGCCAGTTCTTATCCACAGAAAGGCTCGGGCACCAATAATCGGTATAAAGGATACCTTTTTAATCTTGCCAATCTTAATTTTCATCATACCGGTTGAAGTATCTATGGCATTTTTAATTCGATGTTTTATTCCAATAAGTAGACACGAGGTTGTTATTATAGAATTTATTAGGATACAATAGCTGACGTTTCGGCGGTTTCGCCTTCTTCAGAGCCTGGAAAGGCCAAATTGAGATGCGATCTACTCAGCCATACACTTCCACTAACCCTGGCAGATAAGACTTAACAAATAAATTTGCATTCGCATAAGAAACAGCTCCATTTAAACACCTACCGTTTATTTTTCGTTAGTTAGTTGGTGGATAGCAGCACAGAGTTCGCCCATGTAGTACTATGCGTCTTAAATAAATAAAAAATAAATAAATAAATAAACTGCTCTGAAGAAGGCGAAACCGCCGAAACGTCAGCTATTGTATTCCAATAAATTCTATAATAACAACCTCGTGTCTGCTTACTGAAGAAAAACATCGAATTATCAATCAATGCCGAGGTTAACAGAAAGTCGGTCTTCGGAATTACTATTTGGCATGTTTAGTATGAATATATCCCAAAATTCTGAATGTATAACTCACTAATGACATTTAAAATTTTTGAGCAGGGTTTGACTGTAATTTAACCTCAACAGTTCCCAGGTTTGACTTTCTATTAACCTCGGCATTGGAATATGAATGCGTAGTTTTCTTGTTCAGCAATCGCGAGGTTGTTATACAGCATACATTTACTTCCATAGAGAAACACACAATACAATAGAACACAACAGTAGCTGACGTTTCGGCAGTATCGCCTTCTTCAGAGCCTGGAAGGGTATGCTGATATACAATTTATTAGGCCAAACACTTCAATAACACTTACAGTAAGACGAAAAACTTCATGGCAATTACATGATCAA